>CAUYRT010054287.1:0-76881 GCA_963574885.1 Lepilemur ruficaudatus | reverse complement strand
GTGGCCAGGGAAGGACTTGGAGCAGCTGGGAGCAGCTCGGGGGTGACAGGATTCTACGACACGGACATTGGGTGCTGTCATTCCTCTGCTCAGAACCCTGTAGGGGATCCCAGTGACTTAGAAGAAAAGCCACACTCTCCGTGGTCATTCTAAGGCACTGCAAGATCTGATTCTCACCCTCCCTTGCTACACCCCAGCCCTGCGGGTCTCTCTGCCTCAGGGCCCGGTCCCTGCTGTTCTCTCTGCCCGGGAGCCATCACCTCCCCACCACTTGGCAACTCAAATTCCTCCTTCCAGCCTCAGCTCCTGTTCTCACACTTGAGGGAGTGTCAGAGTCACCTGCGAGCTTATTGAAACCCAGATAGCCGGGCCTGGTCCCCGGAGTTTCTGATTCAGTCGTCCTGGGGTGGCCCGAGGGCTTCCATTTCTACCAAGTTCCTGCTGCTGCTGCTGCTGCGGAGGACCCCAATGTCGAGGGCCACCGGGTTAAGTGACGCTTCTCTAAGACGCCGGCTCCACGTGGAATCCTCCCCCCACCGTTTTCTAAATTGAGTCCTCGCATATCGCCGTGGGCCATTGCTTCATACCACTTATCACAATTTTTAATTACAGGCTTGTTTGTGTTTAACGACTATCTTCGACCCTCGACTAGGCCGGAGCGAACGGTTCTGTTTCACTCCTCCATGCTTCCTTGTATCAAAACAATAACAGAGACCAGTACATAGATACCAGGCAAAGATAATGTCTCTCGCCTCTGGAAGGGAGGAAACTGACATTTATTGAACACGAATAAATACCTTGCACCATAATAGAGACTTCCAGGATAATAATATCCCACGGCCACCACTGTTTATTGAACACCTACTATGTGCCAGGCAATGTACCTGGGCAGGGTCCGTTCATTTCTGTATCCCCAGTGCCTGGCTTATTAAATGTTTTTAAATAAATGGATTAATGAGAGAAAATGTACAACTCTGCTACACAGGACATTTGCTCCATCCTGGATGATAGAGAGGCATCCACTCCGGGGTTCATTTTACAGACTCGTCTCCTATCTGGGATGGGAGGTTGGGATCCTTCAAGATCTTGAACCTGGCCCTGTCTCCCCGGAAAGATTGAGGAGACCCCTGGGAGTGCTGAGTGACTCCCCGCGCCCTGCAGAGACAGTGGGGAAGGACACACATCCTCTCCTCCCCTGCCTCGCATGCAGAATAATAAAAATAAGGAAAGGCGGGGGACACTCTTAGGCTGGTTTATTTCCATTACATACAAAGCAGAAAACAGCAAGAAGATCAAAGCAAGGCCACAAATGAAGGAGACAGAGAAATGAAAGGAAGGGGACAGAGAGCCCGGAAGGGAGGGAGGAGAGACAGAAAATGAAGTGGGGGGATGTCCACTGAAAATTGGCTGTCCCCTTCCCGGGTGTCCATGGGCTACCTGCCAAATCAATTGATTACATCTGCAGGCAGGGTTGCCTTTTTATTTCACACCAATTTTCACGGGCAGAGTAAGATAAAAATGGGAGAGACGAAGGGAATGGGAAAGATGATTGAATGTTGATGTAAAAAGGGAAGGCGCGAGGCAGGGGGCCGGCCGCGCCGCTGTGAGAGATTGCTGCGGAGGGTGTCCCGAGCCACGTGGGTCCCCTGCACCCCTTTATTCTTTGCCTTTCTTTATGTATTCTTTGAAAACCTGTCTCCTATTCCCAGTGACCTGCTGGTCACACCCGGCCTGGCAAAAGGAACGGCTGTGCCCCAGGCCTCCGAGAGGAGCGTGGCCCCTCTGCCTCCCTGCCGCCCCCGCCCCCAAGTTGTTCCTGACTCAGGCGTCAGCGGGCTTGGTGAGGAGTGCGCATCAGGACACAAGTCAGCCGATGACTCGCTGTGTGACTTTAACACAGTCTCTCCTGCCTCCAAAGCCTCAGTTTCCCCACCTGGGGTATGGTGGCGATCACCTGGCTGTGGTATGGAGAGCGCTCATAGGTGAGATGTTTCACATGTGCTTTGTGAAAGCCAAGCACTGTAAGCAGGTCTCCTAATCTCAGCAAAGGAAAACCAAAGACTACAGATGCCAGGCCAAGGCCCCTTGCTGGAGGGAGTGGCTTCCAGTGAGTTGGCCTGGGTGGGCTCTCCGGGCTCGCTCCACCCAGCCGCACATCTGGGCCCTGTCTTCCAAGGCGGGTGGCTGGCTGTGGGGGTCTGTTTCCTAAAAGCGCTTTGGTTTAAGCCTACCATCGGGGCACTTTGGGGGAGTCCTGTTGAAAAGCTTTTCTGCAAAGAATTGGCCTCCAGGATCCTGAGACACCGTCCGTACAGTGTCATAGGCAGACGGGGAGCTGAGGAACCTCCTCCCGCCCCAGCTTCCCAGTCTCCATCTGGAAGCCACTGGCAGCACCACCCTCTCTGCTGACAGAAGCAGAGTCAGTGGTGGGAGTGAGGGTGGCACTCTGGCTGGGGCGTCACTCCAGTGAGGGATGGTGAGGCTCCTTCCCTGCCGGGCCATTTTGGTGGATCTGCTCTAAGAGTTTCATCCCTGTCTCCAAAAAGGCAAAGCAAGATGCCACCAACCACCAATACACCTGCTTCTGTCCCCTGACAGGCCTGGTGCGTCAGTGCCCTGGCATGCAGGACTCTGCCTCTTTGAGGGAGAAGGGTGCGGCAGGGAGAGGGGCTGCAGATCCTCTTGCCCATCCTGGGGCTGTAACTTCTCTGGATGGGGCAGTAGGGGGATGGGGCTGAGCAGCCTTGGGGTTCTTTAGAAAAATAAGTCCCAGTGAGGGACATGTCTAGTCCCAGAGCTTGCAGCTAGTTAGAGGCAGGGGGAGGCTGGGATCTGGGTTGGCTGACTCCTGTTGAGGCGCTTTCTGTGTGTGCACATGCATGTGTGCATGTGTGTGTGCGTGTGTAGAGAGAGTGTGACAATTCTCAGGACACCTTGCAGGGAAGCAAGCCACATGGAGAGGTCATATTTCCAAGCCCAGGGGTGAGCTTGGCTCTTGGGACAAGAGGGGAAAGTGACAAGTACATTAGCCTCGTAAACTCAGAACACACCCTGCTGAAGCGCAGCGTGTCGGGAGCTGTGTCAAACACTGGAGGACATTGTTGCTTCGATTTCCTCTTTATGGCCACCTACACTGGGCAATCCTGTCTCCTCCCTGGCTCCGGAGAGACCCCTGTGCACGGAGCCCGCCTGCCAGGCTTGCAAGCTCCTGGCCCCGACCTGCCTTCCTCCGGGGGTGCAGGAGGCTGGGAGGGGTCTGCTTTACCCTCCTGTCCCTCCCCCCCCCACCTGCACAGTGTCTGTCTGGAGCACTGCCCACGGCTGTGCCCAGCAAGAAAGGGCCTAGCCGGGGAACCCTGTCCTCACACGCAGGAAGGGCAGCAGGGGTGTGCAGAACCCCCAAATGTCACCACCACATGTCATGGGACAGACAGCACACCTTTCCCTGTGTTCCCTCAAAGTTCCCAGTGATGACATATGTCCCTGGGGTGGGGAGGGGCTGGGGGCCACCCTTCTTTCATCTGACATCTTGGAGCAGAGGTTCGCTCCCACGAAAAAGAGAACCGGACACAGATATGAAGGGGAGTAGGGGCTCCGCAGTCTACTCCTACTGATGGTAAGTGTCTCCTGAGTGTGGCAGACCCTGTATGTGGCCCACTGCCCTCCTGGACCTGCCTGGAGGTCACCCCAGCCTCAGTGGTGGACAGTTCTTACACATGTGGGAGACTCTGCACCCCAACAACTGCCGTTCTTTGCCTCTGGGGGTTCTTGGGAAGGGCCTCAGCCCCACGGGGCAGCTAGACTCGCTGAAGGAACAGGGGCTCCTGGGGACACACCCCAGCTGCCTGGTGAGCTCTGCAGCCTCTCGGAGGCCCCGAGGGTTGGGCCCCGTTGCCCACAATAGTAACCTGTCACTACTGCGTCTTTAATGGGCTTCCCTGGTTTCCTTTGTGCTTCTTCCCTCTCTCACATTGCCTCCGGCCAGCACCTCCCAAATAAAGTGCTGGCACCCCATCCCTGCCCAAGGGCCTGCTCTCAGGAAATCCCGACCTGGTCACGAAGCTCCCTGCATTGCAGAGGAGAGAGCAGGGGGTGCCAAGCTCAGTACGCCCCTACTCTGGCGGCCACGTGATGCCAGGTGTGTCGCTTAACTTCTCTGGGCCTCTGCTGCCAAATTTCTAAAATGAGGGTTGATGCTCCACAGTTCTATGAGTCTGTTTCTTAAATGTTGAAAACATTAAATGCATTCAGGGTTGCCACAGGGCAAAAACACAGGCTGTGTGCTATAGATCTGGATTACAAGATGAAAGATCAATACAGCACTGTACAGCCGCCAGTGTTAAATTGGGCGACAAACTCTGAACAGCGCTGGGAAGGAGGGAAAGTAAGGATGTAGTCAGAGGAGCCTTCTTGGAAGAGGGAGGGATTGAGCTGGCCTAACGGATAAGTGAGTCCAGCGAGGTGGGGGCCCAGGGCTGGGGAAAGAGGGTGGGAAGAGGCCTCTGGGGCCAGGCTCTGAGGGTGCAGGTGCTCACGCGCCCAGAATGAAGCCCTTTCAGTCCTGGGTCAGTGGCACTGGGTCACCAGCTGCTACATGTACCGCCACTAGGCAGGTGTTACATTGTAGGGGAGCTTTTGTTTTAATGACTATGTGTAATTTCCTAGAAAGAAGAGTGATGGGAGTGTCTGGATAGCTTAGAAAGACACCTTCCCTCCCTCCCTTCTCCCCTCCCTACACCTCGTCCCATCCCTCCCTTCCGTCACATCTCATTCTAGCCTATTCCATCCCTCCTGTGTAAGAAGGGGCTGCTGGGGCATGAGGGAACTCTGAGACCTGCCCCCGGCACAGCTGTCTGGCACAGGCTGGAAGCTGCAGCCAGAGCTGTGGCCACTGAGAACCTCAGAGGTGGAAGGTTTGGGGCCGGAAATGACAGGTGATCCGAGGGGCTCTGACTAAGGAAGCAGCTTAGACACTGTTCTTTCTAGAAGGAATAGAAGATGTTGCTTTTGCTCTCTGTGGCCTGAGCAAGGACTCTCCCTTGCCTGCTGAGCCGAGGGCCAGTCCCAGCAGTGTAGCAGCAGCCAGCCGGGAAGCAGGACTTCTCTGCCCGCGTGGAGCTGGACACGCTCCAGGCTGTTTCAACTGTGGCTTCCCCGCCATGGTAAGAGGCAGTCAACACAGCGGCTGAGAGCACGGACCCTGGAGCCAAGCAATCTGCCACTCACCAGCTCTGTGACCTGGGGAAGTCTCGTAACAGCTCCATGCCTCAATTTCCCCATCTGTAAAGTGAGTGTAATAATCGTGTCTATCTCATTGGGTGGTTGTGCAGATTAGATGAGCTACTCCACGGGACGCATTTAGAAGAGCGCTGGCTACACTGTGAGCTCTGTCATCGTTAGCTGCTGTCATCATCATCACCATCGTCATATTCTCACGGGAAATGAGGACTTGGTATTCTCTCTTCCCTCCTTTCTCCTCCTCCTCTGCACTCGTTCCCACAAAGGAGGCCAAGTCGGGAGGTCTGATATTGCCTGGCTAATGGCTTATGGATCGTTGGCGCGTCGGCTGATGGAAGCGTCTGTTAGGATTGGCATCGGGAGCCCGAGGCAAATGGTCCGAGACAGATTCGTGGCTGCCTTCCAGGCCACGCCAGGAAAACGCTCCCAGAAGGACGCACGGCTCTCACACACTCGGAAAACCTGGAGCAATGGAGAGAGCGTTCCGGGGAGGCTGCAGCCCCAGCAGTGGCCCGCCCCCCCGCAGTGCAGGGAACCCTGGGAGTTGGAACAGAATGACCTGAGCGTGAGCTGGGCTGTGAGCACAGGACAGATGTCTTGATCTGCCCAGAAACAAGTCCAGGAAGCCCTCACCAACGAGACCGAATTTGGAAAGAGAACAGACTGACACAATAACAAATTTTGAATTTTGGGATTTTAGAGCACAGTTTTCCCACCGTCGAGTAAATCGGCTCCAATAGAGCCCTACAGAAAGCACCAGTGCCTGTGTGTGTGAGAGACAGAGAGAGAGCGAGCCTTATCCTTGTCCTGTAGGAATTCACAATACACCAGGGAAATGGGCGATATACCATTGTATTACTTGGCATTTAGTAAAATTAAATTGTCAAAACGGTGAACTGAAGGTTCTCGGGGACCCGCTAGGACGGAGAGATGGGTGACATGCAGGTGCCCGTCCGTGCGTTGGGTGCACAGGGCCTGCGCGGTCTGCGCTCCGTGGCGGGGTGCGCACCTCCCTGCCGCTCTGTTTGCGCCTTGTCTGTCTCTTCGCCCGACGCCCTCATTCCTAACTCGCACAGGTAAATTTCTGGCCCTCCAAAGTGGAAACCTGCTTATTCTTCAGTGCCCAGAGACAAAGGGGTTCTTGCCGGGTGTGTCTGGGGCCCTGGAGTTTGAATCCATCTCCCTGGCCTTGGAGGCCGGGTTTTCCCAACTCAGGGAAAATTATGGAGAGCTCGGTGCCTTTTCAGAGTTTTCCGTGCCGGGGTGCTCCCCTCTCTCAGGCTCTCTAAGAACCTTCTAGCATCCACCTCCCAGGGGGAGGTCTAGGCATTTCCATCTCCTTGGCTGGCACATTGTAAATTTGGATAGGAGCAGGAAATATAGTGACATCAAGGTTACGTGGCCTGCAGCTGACAAGATGGATGGCCCCAGCAAGCGGCGTTCCCAGCCTCTTCTCGCTTTGCTCTCTCTCCACCTCTCTTTCTTTTAACCTTTTTTTTTTTTTTTAAAGAAAACATTTTTAGAGACTTTAATAACTGTGGAAGGATGCTGTAAGGCGGGCAGGGGAATCGATCATTTTTATTCGGTTGTGCGCAATAAAATATAAGTTTGGGCAATAAATCCTCCCACCTTGAGAGAAGAGAACAGAGTGCTTGGCCACTAATACGGTTCTCTTTTTGGAAATTTTAATGAATGACATCCCCCCGCCCCCAGTAATTAATAGCAGTGTCTCCTGCCTCTCTGGTGGGACTCTGGGTGCCAGGCTCAGGCTGGGGTTTCGGGGGGATTTCACTCTTCTGTCCAATCCAGGCAACTGCTGGTCCAAACTTTCCACCCATCTGCATGTATTCACCATTATTTTTAATCACTGTCTCCCCAAATAAGTACAAAGCACCCACTGTGTGCAAGACACCAGGTTTAGCACCAAGGGGGTTGCAAAGGAATATCTCAGAGTTCCGGGTAAGTTGTCCACAAGACAGGCTCCTCATCGGGTCCTGCAGCCCCAGTGCCTCTCCACTTGCCTTGGCCACAGGCCCCCTCCCCTGAGCATGGCAATAGAGGAGACATGTGGCTGTGTTGGCCATGGGACTCAGTTTTGGGAACCAGGTATGTTGACAATGCTCTGTTGGCCTTTGTCCTCTATACCCTGACAAGGAAAGGCAGGGCTGCTGTCTCAGTGAGCTCAGGCTGCTGTAACAAAATTGCCACAGTCTGGGAACCTCAAACAACAGACATTTATTTCTTACAGTTCTGGAAGCTGGAAGTCCAAGATTAAAGTGCCAGCTGATTCGGTTCCAGTGAGGGCTCTTGTCATGGCTTGCAGACGGCCACCTTCTTACTATGTACTCACATGGCGGGAGGGGGAGAGAGTGCCTGTGTGTGCAGGCTCTCTGGTCTTTCTCCTCTTTCTATAAGGCCACTAATCCCATCATGGGGCCCCTTTCTCATGACCTCATTTAACCCTAATCACCTGCCAGAGGTGGTTAAACACCATCCCATTGGGGGTTAGGGCTTCAACATATAAATGTGGGGAGGGAACACAAACCTTCAGCCCACAACAGATCTGTGCTGTGGAGCCTGTTTCTGCTGTCTGCTTGGGCTGGTTGATTGGGGTAAATTCTGGAAGGTGTGATGTATGGCATGGGACAAGGACAGGAAGTGACCTCAGCTACCAGGTGGGGAAATGCCCACGCACCTGCTCCTGCCACATAAAGCCTGTGGCCAGCATGTAGGAGGGTTTAGGCCACTGCTACCTCTGCATACCTGCCCCAGGACCCCTCCCTGAGGTCCTTAAATGTCCATTAGCTCCCTGCCTCCTGGGCCCCTCCTCACAAGCACATGCATGGGCTGCCCTAGCCTGGCCGCCCTCCTGTGGCTCACCAGCACCCTGGACCTTGCTGGCCACGAGCTGCCTTAAGCATCCTTGGTGCACACACCGCTCCGCAAACAAAGGCAGGGCATCCAATTATTCCAAAACGGCCTGTTTCTGTTTGCTTATCTGGCTTCGACTGTTTGCCCCAAACCTCACTATTGATGGATTTGAACTTTTCTCCTTCAAGCCCCGACATGATTCGTGATTTGGGTTAGGGAAGGGCCAGCTGGGCTGTGGCCTCCGGGGCCTGTGTTCCCATAATCTCACTGAACACTTCATGTGGTTGGTACCATGACTTCTCTTCTAAAGGTGAGACAAGTGGGGCTGGGAAAAGGTGGGTATTTACCCAAATCTCCTGACGTAAAAGTGGTAGAGTTGGAATCTGAACCCAGGGCTGTCTGTACCAAAGACCAATCCCTTTCTAAAACGTTGAGGTGCCTCCTGTGTAGGGGCCCAGTCTTTGACTGGTCACCCCAATTTAGAATTGCATTCAAACAACAGACACGAGAGAATACAAAAGGCTAATTGTGGCTAACTGTATAAGGGTGCCAAGCCGTGCCTACGGTTTGATTGGTGGGTCACAGTGACATCTCAGGAAAAAACAGCAGCTGATTACATTCTTCACATCGACACACTTTTAAAAAGATGTTTGAATCATATGTGAGTCCAGAACATTAGGGCAAAAGTGAAATTCGTTTATATGTTGGCGAATGTGGGAAATTTCTCCCATGGAAACAAAGTGAGTGTTCGCACAGAGGTCTGGGTGCATAAATTATAGTACACTTGCACCGTGCAAAGTTAGACACTATTGAAAACAATTAATTAGAGCAATACCAGAGGACGCGGAGAGATTTCCCCGAGGTATTGTTGAGTGAGGAAAGCAAGAAATTGAATATCATATAATTCAGCAAAACAAACAATGGTAAAAGGCTGGCTGAGAATGTATAATAAGGGCATGTGTGTACGTAAGTGAACATATGTGGGTGTGTATAAGAGTTACGTACATATACATGTATGTGTGTACCTATGTCTATATTTACATTGGATGAGATGATTATGAAAAATACATGGCAGAACCCCAACTAGGGTGTTAACACGGATCTCCGGCAGTTCTGAGGGGAGGACAGAGGAGGAGTGGCAAGGAAAGTCAAACTAGCAAGAAAAAAGAAAAATATAATACCCACACACATACACACACACACAAATCATGCATATGACCACATTCATGCATTTATATAGGTGTAGGTATTCACATAAATAAATTCAAGGAAAAGTTGTAAAAGTTCTTTCCCTGGAGCAGCGGAGCTGTTTCCTCTGAGATGTGACGAAGGACCCAGAGAGGACAGGTCTAGCAGACTCAGCAGGCTGTGTGCACGGGCTGGGGACAGCTGAAAGAAGCCACGTCACAGGCTCCCCACTCCCTGTAACAGGAAGGTTTGTTTATTCCTTGGGTTTGAAGCCGGCACGGGAGAGGGGAAGCTGTGTCACTTAGGGGTCTTCCCCTGAGGCTGCCTGGCAGCCCCACTTGGCTGAGAGGTAAGCTGAACCACAGAAGGGGAAATAAATTCTTTTCTACTTCTGCTAATATGAGGGTGGCCATACGTTGTCATTTAAGCAGAGACCCCTCTGAGAGTGAAGGGGAGAGCTAGTAATAATCCACCAGCCCAGCAGGTGCAAATTAGGACTGTCCCCGGCAGACCTGGATGTAGGGTCATCCTAGCCATGGCTCCTAAATGGGGTCTATGTTCCAAATTCCACCATCTTCTCCATGCATATGTGAGTATTAACATATCTAGAACTCTGTAATTGTTGTAACTGGAGCCCAGCAGGACTGTAATTACTCTTAATTATCATCCCACTCTAGGAGGGAGGGGTCTTTTCCTTCAAGGTCATGGAGACACCTGGTGAACCAAGGGGGGTGCACGTGTGGCTCCCATGGCCTTACCTAACTGCAGGTGTCAATGTCCCCCAGCCGAGCAGGTCTGGGATTTCTGCCCATGCCTCTGTGTGGTTGGTCTGGCCTTTAAGAGACTAAATAATGACGAGGCTCTGCTGCTAGGGCACTTGGTAGCTGATGTGTCTGGCATCACCAGCTTGGATTACAGAATGAGTTCGTGCTTATTAATACACAAGTTAGGTTGACTAACTCCCAACCTGGCTATCTTGAGATTTTTATTTCCTTTCCAGCATCCTTCTTCCCAAGCACCACAAGGAGCCTTACTTAATTCACGGAGTGTGCATAGAGACTGGTGATTGGACCAGGGAAGAGAGAAAGAGAGGAGAAGGGCAAGATTACTTTTTTCTACTATTCTGAAATGGCAAGCTTTAGGCCTACAGGCAGCATGTTCCTTGGCTATGAGGAGGAAGGCTATATGAAAAAGCACAGAGGATAAGACTAACACAAAAGAAGCAGAGTGCAGAGGTAGAGATGAGAGAGAGCCCTGGATGATACTGTTTGAGCCACTAGATCCATCCTTACCTGAAGCCCACCCCCAGTATGGTAGGAAAGATAATGGCCCCCAAAGACATCCACGTCCTCATCCCTAGAAACTTACAAGACAAGAGGGGCATCGCAGATATAATTACATTAAGAATCTTGAGATGGTGGGATTTCCTTGGATTATCCAAGTGGGTTTGACGTAATCACAAGGGAAGCAGGAGGCTCAGAGACGGGGAGGGAGGTGTGACGATGGAGGCAGAGGGGGAAGTTTGCCATGAGCTAAGAAATTTTGGGCATTCTCAGAAGCTAGGAAAGGCAAGGAGCAGATTCTTTCTTAAATCTTCCAGAAGGAATGCAGCCTTGCCAACACCTTGATTTTAGCCACGTAAACCCATTTTTGGACTTCTGACCTCAGAACTGTGAGATCACATTTGCGTTGTTTGAAGCCACTGCGTTGGTGGTGATTTGTTACAGCAGCCACTAGAAGACAAATACCCCCAGCTTCCCAGTGGCTTGAACCAAACTATCTTGAGTTCAATTTGATTTTCTACTGCGTGAGGCCCAAAGAACCCTGGCTAGCAGCCAGCCCCAGGAGGACTGATGTTTCTTTTCACCGTGAAACTCTCGTAGTTGGATTTCACAGCCATTACCTCGGAAGTCCTGTAACTAGAGCCTGAAAAGTTGGGGCGGATTCATCAACCTTCCTCTTCTGCAAATGAAGAATCCAGTCAGGCCCAGACAGAGCCCGTGACGTGCCTGGGCAGTAGATGGGTTTTCTACCCATCATGAGTTCTAAACCTGGAGTCCCTGGGCCGGCTGCAGTGCTGGGTAGGCCTGTGACATCCCCGCATGGAACATGGGACTGTACAAGGATATGTGTTGATAACTTTCCTCCTCCGGCATCTTGGATGGTGCAGAACCCCGTCGCCCTGGGGCTGCTTTTGCGGGATGGGCTAGCCCTCCCTGACCTTGGCTCCGGCCTGCATCCCATGCCCTACGGACCAGTCTCTTTGCATGACACCTCCTCACGGGCTCCCCCACGGAGCACATTTCTGAGCGGAGGTGCCTGGGGCTGCTGTCGAGATCTTTCTCTCTCGGGATGGCGGGACGGGACGTGACACAGGCGCCATCCAGCCTCCCAGATCTGATTGTTTTGACAGCTTTGCCAAATTACAAAGCCAAGGCCCCATTTGGTGATGAGAAAAGCAATATTGTGGCAGGGACGGCTCATTCCTTTGGAAATCAGCGGTAAGTGAATTTGCATCCACTTAGTAGTAAACACGTCTGGCTGGCCCGCTCTCCAGCACTCTCGAGGAGGGATTTAGATGCACTTGGGTCTGCTTTATTATTTTATGATGGAGAGAAGAGGAAGAGGGAGGAGGGAGGGGAGAACAAGGGAGAGAAAAAAAGAGATTGAGAGCAATTTGGGGGAGAGGGAAAATTGAGGATGGGAAGTTTCACATCATTTTGCAAAGTTTGTTAGCTTGTGGATGGGGTGGGCAAATCATCGAACCAGAGTGGACAGATCATTCTCGGGGAAAGAAATGGCCTCTTTCGCTTCTGTGTGCTGTGATTTAGACCCCTCTGAAGACGCTTGTCATGACGCACTCTCTAAAGCCCTCTTTAAAATTCAGCTGGAAAGGCCCGGGGAGAAGATATACGGGCCTTTGTGGAGAGCAGGAGAGCCGGAGACATTCTCCAGGACGTGCCAGAGGGAGTGTTCCATGCAAATTTGTTTAAAGTCCCAGGTCGGTCGCTGCTGGGAAGACTGCGTTAGCCTTTTTAAGGATAACGTGGACACTAGCTCTTTCTGATTGGAGAGAAGCCAGCCACCGAATGTCTTACACTCTGCACTGGAGCACCCCGGGTGACCCTCTTCTCTCTTTTGCTTCCACTGAAAGAGGAACCTGGGTGGACAGAAGGCGGAGCAGGTTGCCCCGGCGGTGGGTGAGCAAGGGGTCGTCATGCGCGTCACGTCCTAAGTGGGAACCACCGCGTCAGCAATGGATCCGCCGGCGTGAACCAAGACCAAACTCCTTACCGCGGCCTCTGAGGCCTCCCGGATTTGCCTCTCAGCTCTCTTCCTGGACCTTGTTTCACTGCTTAGCCAAAGGATTTTCAATTTGCAAGGTATGGCAAGCCACTCAAACCCCAGGAAAATGCAGTTGGTTGAAAGCAGGCAGGGGTACTCGGAGAAAGATGTTTTTGTTCACCCCACTGACTCCTCCCCCTCGGTGCGCTGGTGGGCTCGGGTTTACTGCTTTTGTACAACATCGGAACAGTCTGCTGCATAGACAGTTGTTCCAGGGAAATTAATTTTATCCACAAGAGCAGCTAACATTCATTTATCACTTGCTACGTGGCATGGAGAAGCAAACAGCTTGCTCGATGGGGACAGGAGTGGGGTGGCGAGTGAGGCACCTCACTAAATTTTACACCCAGCTGCCTTGCTTGTCTCGCCCTGGTCCCAGCCCAGTCACCAAACGTCACCCAACTAGATAGGGGCTGAGCCAGGACTCCCACCCTGGGAGTCTGGCTCATGCACTTCACTATACTGTCCCTCTAACAATCCCAGATCATAGTCTGCTTGATAAGCATGCACATGAGCCCAGCAGCATGCACTTTATATGTGTCCTCTCTGCTAATCCTCACGACCCTCTAAGCCGAGGATCATTATAACCTCCACTTTACGGACGAGGCAAGTGAGGCACAGAATGCCGAGAAACTACCCCCAGTTATGCAGCCAGTAAGTGGAAGGAAAGGCCATTATTTCCATGCCCACCTGACCCTAGCCCCTCATTCTTAGCCCCTAAAGTGTCTGACTTCCCCACCAGCCAGGCGAGCCCTTGCAGGTTTCACGGCTCAATGCTGTACGCCGTTAGAGACACCAGGGGTTCCTGGCCTGTGTCCTAGGGGAGTCCAGAGTCTGGTGGGATGGTAGACATGTAAAGGGATAATTATGAAGCACGGAGAAGTGCCATGGGGAACGCCAGGGTTCTGGGGACTTCAGGAAGGCGGGTCTGCGGAGCTGGACCGTCCTCTCTGCTCTGGGTTTGCAGATGTCTCACCTGTAAGTAGCACGTGGGGCTCTATCTCTTTCTCACCTTCGTCTGTGGCACGATTGTTGCTAGGAATGGAGATGGCTGTCTCGCTCAGTTATGTGAAGGTAGCCGGACCTGGGGGAGGTGAAGGCAGGCACCTGAGCTGCAGCCACATAGCACGGCTCCCCCCGCGCACATGGCAGCAGCAAAGGCAACATGCTCCCAGCAGCCAGCCAGCCAGCCAGCTGTGCGGCCCCCACAGCGCTCACCTGGTGGCTGCCCCAGGCTTGTTTACTGTCGCTTTTATTGCATCTGACTAGTCTGGAAATAATTGCACTAATATTATTGACATTAATAGTACACCAGGATGTATTTATCACTTGCTTTTCCCTAAGCTAAAATTCAATCTCATCATCACTCTTGTGCTGGCGGTAAGTGGCGAACAGAGCTGAGGCACAGAGGAGTTCCCTGCAGGGAGGCGGGAGGGGTCGGGCCCAGGTACCACACCTGTCTGGGAGGCAGAGGGTTTGCAACCTCAGACCAAAGGACCTGTGGCTCCAGAGTTACAGCTGCCTGGCTGTGGCTCCCACAACCAGCAGGTGGGGTACTCCTCGGAAGGTGGGAGAGGGAAGGTTTGATGCGGCATTCAGAAAAGGAAGGTGGGCTTCCCCAGAGAGCATCCCAAATTGGTGAGGTGAAAGATGATGGGTCCTCAGCCCCTCCTTCCTGTTCCTTGCCTCTTCACTGGCTGCTCCAGGAAGCTAGCCCCCCACCCTCGCTGACCACTCCGCCCTGGTCGGTCCTTGCACGGGGCCGCTGCGCCCGGCTGTTGCGGCTCTGCACGCACTCTGCAGTTCTGCTCCTCCTCTCTCCTCGTCTGCAGCCGAAAGCCTTACACTGAAAGAGGGAGCACGTCCCCGACGTCTTCCTTTTGATGGCCGATGTTGTATGACTTGCAAGTTGAGGCGGACGTGTGTTTTCAGAGGTACAGGCAAACCTTGACTCTCAACATTTAGACTTTTTATAATTTGCTACATTCATCTTACTAGCCACTCGAGACTTAAATACAAAAAGGCTTCCTGTTACATTTTTACTCAAAAGAATACACAAAATGTATACATACTGTGTAAAGAATAATAATAAAATGCCCATGAAATCACCATCCAGCTGGAGAAACAGAGCATCCCCTGTACCTGGGAAGCCCCTGCAGATTTATTCTCCATCAGCTCCCTCCTCCTCTCTCCCAGAGGGAACTGCTATGCCAAGTTTCTACCGATCGTTTCCTCACTTCTCTCTTTTTTTACAGAGTTTTACCAGATATGTAGGTATTTCTAAACAATACAGGCACACCTCAGAGATGTTGCAAGTTTAGTTCCAGACCACCGCAATAAAGTGAATATTGCATTGAAGTGAGCCACATGAATTTTCTGGTTTCCTGGTGCATAGGAAAGTAATGTTTACACTATACCGTAGTCTATTAAATGGGAAGTAGCATTTTGTCTAAAAGACAATTGTACATACCTTAATGAAAAAATACTTTATGGCTACAAAATGCTGACAGTCATTGCAGCCTTTAGCGAGCTATAATCTTTTTGCTGGTGGAGGGTCTCGCCTTGATGTCGATGGCTACCAACTGATCAGGGGGTGGTTGCTGAAGGCAGGGGTGGCTGTGGCAATTTCTTTAAAATAAGACAGCAACGAAATTTGCCACGGCGATTGACTCTTCCTCTCAAAAGACTTCTCTGTAGCCTGCGATGCTGTTTGATAGCATTTTACCCACAGTAGAACTTCTTCCAAAATTGGAGTCGGTCCTCTCAAACCCTGCTGCTGCTTGATCGGCTAAGTTTATGGAATATCCTAAATCCTCTGCTGTCATTTCAGCAATGTTCACAGCACCTTCACCAGGAGCAGATTCCACCTCAAGCAATCGCTTTCTTGCCTCATCCATAGGAAGCAACTTCTCGTCTGTTCAAGTTTGATCATGAGATCACAGCGATTCAGTCGCATCCTCAGGCTCCACTTCCAATTCCAGTTCTTTTGCTATTCCGATGACTTTCTCCACCGAAGTCTCGAATCCTTCGAAGTTATCCTTGAGGGTTGGAATCAACTTCTTCCAAACTCCCGTGAATGTTGATATTTTAACTTCTTCCATGAATGACAAACATTCTTAGTGGCATCCAGAATGATATTAATAAATCATTTCCAGAAGGTTTTCAATTTATGTTGCCCAGATCCGTCAGAGGAATTACTATCTATGGCAGCTGTAGCTTTATGAAATGTATTTCTTAAATAATAAAACTGGAAAGTGAAAATTACTCCTTGATCCATGGCCTGCAAAATGAATGCTATGCCAGGAGGCATGAGGACAGCCTTAATCTCCATCAAAGCTCTTGGGTGACCAGGTGCATCGTCAGTGGGCAGTGATATTTTGAAAGGAATCTTTTTTTCTGAGCAGTAGTTCCCAACAGTGGGCTTAAAATATTCAGTAAACCATGCTGTCAACAGGTGTGCTGTCATCCACGCTTTGTTGCTCCATTTAGGAAGCAAAGGCAGAGTAGATTTGCCATAATTTTTAAGGGCCCTAGGATTTTTGGAATGGCAATGAGCATTGCCTTCAACTTAAGGTCACCAGCGGCACTAGCCCCTAACAAGAGAGTCAGTTTGTTCTTTGAAGCTTTGAAGCCAGGCATTGACTTCTCCTCTCTAGCTATGAAAGGCCTAGATGGCATCTTCTCCCAAGAGAGGCTGTTTCATTCTACACTGGAAAACTGTTGTTTAAGGCAGCCACTCCCATCCATTATCTTAACTGGAGCTTTTGGATAACTTCCTGCAGTTTCTGTGTTAGCACCTGCTGCTTAAACTTTGCACTTTTATGTTTCGGAGGTGGCCTCTTTCCTTAAACCTTGTGAACAAACCTCTGCTAACTTCAAACTTTTCTTCTTCAACTTCCTCACCTCTCTTGGCCTTCACGGAGTTGAACAGAGCTAAGGCTTTGCTCTGGATTAGGCTTTGGCTTAAGGGCAGGTTGTGGGGCTGGTTTGATCTTCTATCCAGACCATTAAAACTTTCTCCGTATCAGCAGTGAGGCTGTTTCATTTCTCACCGTTCGTATGTTCCCTGGAGTAACACTTCTCATTTCCTTCAAGAACTTTTCCTTCACACCCACAACTCGGCTAACTATTTGGCTCAAGAGGCCTGGCTTTCGACACGCCTTCTTCACTCAGCGCAGCCGTTACCGGCTCTCGATTTAAAGTGGGAGACGTGACTCTTCCTTTCACCTGAACACTTGGAGGCCATTGGCAGGGTTATTAGTTGGCCCAATTTCAACGTTGTTGTGTGTCAGGGGACAGGGGGGCCCAAGGAGAGGGAGACAGCTGTCCATGGAGCAGTCAGAACAGCGCATCTGTCGATGAAGCTAGCTGTCGCACCTGGGCGTGGTTTGTGGCACCCCAAAGCAGTGACAATAGTAACACTGAAGATCACCCATCACAGATCACCATGGCAGACACAACAACAACGAGAAAGTTTGAAATACAATGAGAATTACCCAACTGTGACACGGAGACATGAAGTGAGCATGTGCTGTTGGAAAAATGTCACCGGTAGACCCGCTCCACACACGGTTGCCACAAACCTTCGATTTGTAAAAAGCGCAGCGTCTGCGAATCACCATAAAACGACGTCTGCCCGTGCATTATTTAGCTCTGCCTGAGTTCTGAACTTCATGTAATGGAGTCATACTACTGTGCATTTTCTTCTGTGCCTTGCTTCTTCTGCTTAATAATATATTTGTTGGATTCGTCTATTTTTAATGTGAATAGTTGTGATTCACTCACTTTCACTTCTAAATAACATCCCAGTGTATGAGTATGCTGCGGTTGGTTCGCCCGGTCTACTGGTGGTGGGCATTCAGGGTTTGGCTATTATGTATGTTGCTGTAAATAATGATGTACATGACTCCTGTTTGCTTCTCTAGGTGTGGCCCTCAGGACAGGAGCATTCACAACAAATGTGGCATTTCAGGGTCCTCTCCCCGATCTACTGAATTAGAATCTGTGTTTTAACAAAACTGTACGCACATCAGAGAGAGAGAAGCACCACCATATGTACTTAAGTGTATACCTAGAGGTGGGATTGTCGGGTCCCAGGGTAAGCATGTGTCCAACTTTACAGTAAACCGGCAAATTCTTTTCCAACATGGTTACACCAATTCCCACTCTACCCCAGTGGAAACCAAGGGTTCCTATTGGTCGACATCTTCATCTTTTGATATTGACGAACTTTTTCATTTTTGCTGATCTGGTAGGTATGAAATGATATGTCCATAGCATTTTTCTGATTACCAACATCTCTCAGGGGATACCCATGCTATTGTTTAAAGGACCACACTGAGAGTAGCAGCCAGACGTCACGACTTTCCATATGTTTCTGGGCCATTTTACTTTCACTCTTAGCCAATGCCTATTTGAGGTTTTGCTCATTCATCTATTGGGTTGGTTGTCTTTCTCTCATTGATTCATAGGAGTTATTTTGATTAGGGCTTCGACAGCACTGTTTATGTGGTCAGTGACCATACAATGTGCTCAGCCCTGCATTGCCTTTTCCCCGGCACAAAGATGAGCAAATTTCCCAGGCTTCTTTGCAGTTAGATCGTGGTATCAGTAGATTCATTTCTCCTGAGGCATCGCTCCTTGGCTTGTGGATGGCCGTCTTCCTGCTGTGACCTCACACGGTCTTGCCTCTGTGCATGCATGTGTCTGTGCCCTGATCTCCTCTTCCTTTAAGGACACCAGTCGTATTGGGTTAGAGCGCATTCATATGACCTCATTTTACTCAATTACTGCTTTAAAGACCCTATCTCCAAATTCAGTCACATTCTGAGGTTCTGGGCTTAGGTCTTCAACACTTTTGCTGAAGGGTGAACACAAGTTGGGCCCCAAAATAAGTGTAATCACTTCTATGCCTGAGCCTTAGAGTCATGTCGTATGATTTTCCAGCCTCTACTTCTCCTTTTGTGGTAACTTTGGAAGCTGTATGTTCTAGGTGGTTATAGCCATAAGAGGGAAGCAGCCTGGATCCCTGTGTTACTGCCTGGAGCAGAGCTGCCTGCCCTGCAACGCCCAACGACATTGGAGAGAACCAAACCTTCACTGTGCAAGACCACTGAGGTTTTAGAATTTTTTACTCCAAAATGATCTATTCTATCCTGACTAATGCAGTTTTTGCATGAAATTAGTCTGATTTTTCTTGCCGATATTACTCTTGTCTAGTTTTAGAATTAAGATTATGCTAACCTTTTACAGTATCTAGGGCAACTTTCTTCTTTTCCTCTTCCTAAAACATTTGGTAGGAATTGCTGATAAATCATTTGGACCTAGTTTTTTTTCTTTCTAGAAGATTTTTAACTAATAATTCAATTTCTTTAAAGGTCATTAGACTCTCCAGGTTTTCTACTGCTTCTTTTATAAACTGTGTTTTTCTAGAATTTATCCACTTTTGTCTAAGTTGTAAAACTTATCATGAAGTTTTTCACAATAACCTCTTTTCACCTGTTTAATCATTGTGGCTTTTATAGTTGTAACCCCTTTTTAATTCTTGATATTGTTAATCTTTTTCATTCTCTACCCTCCACAACTTTTTTTTTTCCTGAGTAAGCTACCTAGGGAATGATCTTTTTAAAAAGCTTCTTTTCAAAGAAGCAACTTTTGGCTTTGGTATTTCTTTCTATTGCACTTTGTTTTGTGCCTTTAGTTTTGCTCTTAACTTTAATATTTTTTTCTTTCTGTTTTCATTAGGTTTATCGGGTTAAGAAATTTTATTGACTTCTTAAATTGTATGCTCAAAAAATTAATTTTGAGTCTCTCTTTAGTTCTAATATAAGCAACTAAAGGTATAAATTTTCCTCTAAATACAGCTTTAGTTGCAATTTTTATATGGAATAATTTTATCACTTATTTATAATTCTCTTTTCTAATTTTTGTTGTAATTCCTTCTTTGAGTTATGAATGTTTAGATCTTTTAAAATTCCCAGATATATGAATTTTAATGGGTACATTTTGTTACTAAATTTGTTACTTGAATGCATTAGCACCAGAGAAGATGGTCTTATTATTTATTGAGGCTGGCTGTGTGAGTCAATTTTTGTAACTATTTCATATATGTTTTGAAATAAATGCATATCCTCTTATTGCTGGGAGCAATATTCTGTATATGCGTATGAGATCTTTCTCATTTGCACTATTCAAGTTTTTATATTCTTTGTCATTTTTTGTCTGCTTGATTAACAACTGAGATGGATACGTTAAAAATCTCTCACTGTGTGAATTTTTCTATTTTTTTGCTGTTATGTCAATTTTTACTTTATATGTTTTGTGTTTTGTTTTTGTGCATGAAAGTTTAGAATAATTGAACATTTTATCATTATGTAGAAAGTTCCATTATTTTTAATAACACTTTTTGTCTAAAAGTTTATCTTATGTCAATATAGCTTCACCAGAATTCTTTTTGTGTAGTATTTTCTTGTTATATCTTCCTCCTTTTTTTTAACTTTAATTTTTATGTTTGACCTTCATACTTCATGTTTTTTCTGACTCCTCTATACCACATTCAGCTAGATTTTTAAAAAAATAGTCTGATGATCCTGGTCTTTTAACTAAAAATTCTAATTCATTCTCATGATGCCTGGCATGTAGGTTGAGTATTCTTTATGCAAAATGCTTAGAACCAGAAGTGTTTCAGATTTTGAATATTTTCAGATTTTGGAATATTTGCAGATAATGAGATATCTTGGGGATGGGACCCAAGTCTAAATGAAGAATTTATTTATGTTTCATATGCACCTTATACACATAGCCGAAAGTAATTTTATACAATATTTTTAACAACTTTATGCATGAAACCAAGTTTTGACTGTATTTTGACTGCAACCCATGACATGAGGTCAGATGTAGAATTTTCCTCTTGAAGCATCATATCAGTGCTCAAAAAATTTCAGATTTTAGAGAATTTCAGACTTTAAATATTTGGAGCAGGGATGCTCAACTTGTATTTAGATTAATTTCTACCAACTTTTATATACTTTTGCCTGGATTTTTGTGTGTGTCTCCTTTTTTCCTCTTTCTTCTAGAATGACTTTTAAACTTCTTTTTAAAAAATATTGCTAGTCCATTTTTCCCATCTACTTGGGTATTACGTGTTCTCTGCCTATCCTATTTAGGAGTTCCTCTAGCAGACTTGGCTTCATAAGGTTTAAAGTTAACCAAGACCTTTCTGTTCCTCTTGACTCATACAAGGATATATTAATTCTAGACTCCTCTCCCACATTACTTGCCATAATTTTTTCTAAATACTGCTTTAGTTGCACCCCCGTACTTTTCAGAATCTCTTGCCATCAGCACTCCCGCTGCGGGAGATTTGGAAGGCACGAAGGAGTTGGCATTTAAGCCTTCCTCTGGCAGCGGTGGTGGACACTAGCGTGTGATTCTTCGGCGGTGGTGACAGCTTCCTACAGCATCTGCGGATTCACAGTCCACTCTGCCTCCAACGTCGGGCTTCATTTGTAGCTTCTTGTTTTTAATTTCCGAGTTTGCCACCTGCAACATCTGACTCTCACTGCTCCAGCCTTTCCAACAATTTTGCAAGCACCTAATTTCCGATGTTAATTCCTTTTCTGCTTAAAATATTTAGACTCCTCTTTGTGTTGCTGACAGACTCTGACTGATTACACGGAATATTGAATGCTAGGTTGGCGGTGATTTTCTCTCAGGATATTGAAGCTAAATTATCCTGTGGTCTTCTGGCTTCCGATGTTGCTGTGGAGAAGTGAGCCACGAGCCTAATTGCTGCTGCTTTGTCGGTTTTCTGTCTTCTCACTCTTGAGGCTTTTAGGATAGTTTCTTTTTCTTTGGCATTTCATAATTTTTTTTCCAAGTTTATTGCAGTATAATTTATATGCAGTAAAATTTACTCCTTGTAGGAGTACAGTTCTATTAATTTTGATAAACTGATATGGTACCCCTAAAAAACCCACACCATAATTTCCATATTGTAATTTTCTTTCCTATCATTGTGCTACAAAGCCAAGGACAGCATAAGCAGGACAGTGCAGGAGGTGCTGCTGTGCCCCGCCCTACACCGAGACCTCCCCCGTCTGGCACACTTTTCAGCTGCAGCTCTTCTTGCCCTGCCACCAGGACAAGTCACTTCACTGCCGCCATCAAGATTTAGAATGTTGCTAAAACCCTACAGAGTCTCCTCACTTTCCTCTGTAGTCAATTCCCTCCCCACATCCCTACCTCCTGGTAACCGCTGATCTGTGTTCTGTTCCTACAGTTTTGCCTTTTCCAGAATGTCACATGAATAGAATCATGTGGCAGGTAGCCTTTCGATCCCGCCTTGTTTACTTAATGTAATGCTTTTTAGAGTTCTTCATGTTGTTGTATATATCATTTGTTCTTGGGTTTTTCTTTCTTTCTTTTTTGTTTTTTGAGACAGAGTCTCACTTTGTCACCCAAGCTAGAGTGCAGTGGCATCATCACAGCTCACTGCAACCTCAAACTCCTGGCCTCAAGCGATCCTCCCGCCTCAGCCTCCTGAGTAGCTGGGACTACAGGCACACACCATGCCCAGCTAATTTTTTCTATTTTTGGTAGAGACAGGGTCTCACACTTGCTCAGGCTGGTCAATGCTCTTGGGGTTGTTTAAAAAACAAAACTATTGAATAGTATTCCTTTGGACAGGAGTGCCATAACTTGTTTATCCATTCATCAGTTGATAGACATATTTGTTGTTCTCAGTTCTGGACAATTATGAATAAAGTCACTATAAACATTCAAGTAAAGGTTTTGTTTGGATATATGTCTTTATTTCTCTCGGGTAAATATGTATCAGGGACATTTCCTGGTTACCTGGTATATTAGTTTCCAAAGGTTGCTATGACAAATTACTACAAATTTGGTGGCTTCAAACAACTGAAATTTATTCTGTCACAGCTCTAGAGGCTGAATGAAGTCCAAGGTCAAGGCGTCGGCAGGGCTGCAATGGCTCCGGAGGCTCTGGGAGGAGAATCTGCTCCATGACTCTCTCTTAGCTTTTGGTAGCTGTGGTCACACCGTGATGTTCCTTGGCTTGTAGCCACATCACTTCAAACTCTGCCTCCGTCTTCATGTGGCCTTCTCCTCTGTGGGTCTGTCCCCGATTCCCGCTGCCTCTCTCTCATAAGAATGCACGTGACTACATTCAGAGCCCACAGGAATAATCCAGAATAAACGCCTCCTTTCAAGGTCTTTAGCTTAACCACATCTCTTGCCATATAAACTAATATTCACTCTTTTGGCATATAAGGTGCTATCACAGGTTCTTGGGATTAGCATGTGGACATATCCTTCTGGGGGGCCTTTTTTCAGCCTACCACATAAGGTCAGTGTATGTTTAAATTTATAAGAAAATGCCAAGGTATTTTCCAAAGTGGCTGGACCATTTTTCATTCCCACTGGCAGTGTATAAGAATTCCGGTTGCTCCACATCCTTGCCAGCATTTGGCATTGCCAGAGTTTCATTTTTGTTTTGTTTCTTAGCCATTCCAATAGGTATGCTCAATGCCATTAGTTACTGGGGGAATGCGGGGGAAAACTCTCCTTGAGTTTTAATTTGCATTTCCCCAATAACTAATGCTTATTTGTCATATGTGTATTTTTTTCATGAAGTGTGTGTTCAAATCTTTTGTCTACTTACAAAATTAGGCTGTTTTTTAATTACTGAATTCCGAGCGATCAGAAAATATCCTGTATACAGTCCTTTATCAGATATCCATTTTACAAATATTTTCTCTTAGTGTGTGGCTTGTATTTTCATTTTCTTACCATGCCTTGCAAAAAAACAGAATTTTAAAATTCGATGAAATCTAATTGGTTAATTTTTTTCTTGGTGGTCCACGCTTTTTTGTATCCTTTCCAAGATGAACCCAAGGTCACAAAGATTTCCCCCTATGTGTTCTACAAGTTTACAATTTTAGATTTTACATTGTCTGTGACCCATTTCAAAGTAATTTTTGTGTATGTTGTGAGGTACGTGTCAAGAACTTTTGCTGTTGTTATGGTATGTAAGATGTCAATTTTTTCTAGTACTATTTGGGGAAAGACCATACATTCTCCATTGAATCACGGGGGCATTTTTTTGAAAATCACTTTTAACCTTATTTTTATGGGCCTCTTTCTGGATGTATTTTCATTATTCCTGAACTGTCTTTATTGGTGTAGCAGTATAGTATATTTCCAAATTAAATAGCATAAACCTCCAAATTCATTTTTTTTTCAAAATTGCTTTGGCTATCCTAGTTCCTTCACTTTTTCAAATGAATTTTAATCGTAAGTTTGTTGATTTCAATAAAGAAGTCTGCTGGGATTTTGACTATCATTGTGGTGAACCTCTAGGTCAATTTTAGGAAAATTGACATGTTGACAATAGGAACACACTACATCTCTCCATTTATGTAGATCTTTTCCGATTTCTCCCATCTGTGCTTTGTATTCAGCATATAAATCTTGCACACATATTTTATAGTTTTTGGTAATATTATAAACGGTCCTTTAAAAAACTTTTTTTTCAAATTTAATTTCTAATTGTTCATTGCTAGCACATAAAAATACAATTGATTTTTATTTAATGAACTTGTATGCTGTTCCTTCTAAACTAACATTAGAATCAGTGGTATTTTATTTTATTATATTTATGCATTTTATTTATTTTCTTGCTTTCTGGCACCAGCTGGGACTTCTGGCATAATGTTATAGAGTAGACCTCATCTCCCTGCTTCTGATCTTAAGGGAAAAGCATTTGGCCTTTCAGGATCATAGATAATGTTAGGTGTAGGTATTTCATAAATGAACCTTACCATGTTGAAGAAGTTCCTTTTTTTCCTAGTTTGTTCAGAGGTGTCTTGTTAAATCACAAATGGATACTAAATTTATGTTTATAGATTTTTTGTGTTTTCCTTTTGACTTGTAATATGTTTGTTCCTAGTATCAGCATGATGCCAGTCTCATTTAATGAGTTGGGAAGTGTTCAGTTCTTTTCTATTTTCTGGAAGTGTTTATGTAGAATTACATTATTCCTTCACTAAATATTTGAAGAACTTGCCATGGGGTGCATATAATCATCTGTGCATGCAGTTTCCTGGGTGAGGAGGGTTTTGTCTATAGTGTGTAGTTTTTAAGTATGAACTTAGTTTCTTTATCTCATATATAGGACTATTCAGCTTACCTGTTGCTTCTTGAATAAGTTTTGGCAGTTTGTGTCTTTCAAGGAGAGTGTGCATTTAATCTAAGTTACTGATTATATTGGCGTGAGGTTGTCCATAATATTTCCTTATTGTCTTTTCAGTGTCTATAGGACCTGGAGTGATGTCTCCTTTTTTATTCCCATTATTGGTAATTTCTGTCTTTTCCCTTTTTTCCCTTATTAACCTGACTAGAGATTTATCAATTTTATTGATCTTCACAGAAAGCCAGAATTTCATCCATTCATTTTTATCTATTTTTTTCTTTCAGCTTATTGATTTCTGCTTTTATCTCTATTATTTCTTTCCTTCTGCTTTCTTTGGATTTAAATTGCTTTTCTTTTTATAGTTTCTTAAAGACAAAACTTAGATAATTGGTCAGAGATATTTCTTCTTTTCTAACACAAGTATACAATGTTATAAATTTTCCTCAAATCACAGTTAGTTGCATCTCACAAATTTTAATATGTTGCGTTTTTATTTTTATATAGTTAAAAAATATTTTCTAATATCCCTTGTGACTTCCTCTTTGATTCATTACAAGTGTGTTGCTTAATTTCAAATATTTGTTGGTAGTCCAGACATCTTTCTGTTACTGATGTCTGCTTCAATTTAATTGTGGTTAGAAAACGTGTGTTGCATAGCTTCAAATTTTCAAATGTGTTGTTTTGCCCAGAATATGGTCTCACTCACACTTGAAAAGAATGTGTCATGGGCAACTTGGTTGGATTGTTCTATAAATATCAGTCAGAGCGAGTGGGTTGATAATGTTGTTGAGGTTTTCTATGTCCTTACTGAATTTTAGCTTACGAGTTCAATCAGTTACTGAGAGGGACTGTTGAAGTTCTAACTGTATTCGTGGATTTATTTGCTTATTTTCAGCTCTGATAGTTATTGCTTTATGTATTTTGAAGCATTTTAATCATAGTTATTTTAAACTACCTGTCTGTTAGGTGCATACATCTTTAAGATTATTATATCTTCTTGATGAATTGATCCTTAATAATTATTATCTTTGGCAATATTCCCTACTCTGAAGTCTACTTTTGCTACTTTTAATATAGCCACTCTAGTTTTTTTTTTAAATTAATTGTTTTTGTGCTTGGCATGAGTGTATCTTTTCCCATCATTTTACTTTTAACCTATTTATGTCTTTACATTTAAGTCATGTGTCTTGCAGACAGCACATCGTCAAATCTTGCTTTTTCACTCAACCTGACAATCTCTGCCTTTTAATTGGGGTGTTTCAATTTTTTAATTCAATGTTTTAACTGATACGGTTTGATTTAAACCTCCCATATTGCTAAATATATTCTATTAGTCTCATTTCTTCTTTGTTTCTTTTTCTCTCTTTTTTTTTTTTTTTGCCTGATCTGTGGTTAATTTTTCTATGATTCCATTTCGCCTTCATTATTGGCTTACTAGTTACACTTTATAAAAAGCCTTAGGGGTCGCCCCAGAGTTTTTAACATGCATCTTTAATATACTGCAGTCTACCTTCAAATAATATTATACTAAATTAGTGTATTGTGTAAGAACTTCACATTAGACTTTCAATTTCTTCCTCCCATGCTTTGTGCTATTAACGGCACACATTTTACTTTTATTATATGTTATAAATCCCAAAATATTGCTACTATTTTCTGCTTAAGCTATTATTTTTAGAATGACTAAAAAATGAGTAAATAATGCATATATTTATTTATTTTTAGAAACAGAGTCTTGCTCTGGCACTGAGGCTAGAGTGCAGCGGCCCAGTCATAGCACATTGTAACCTTGAATCCCTGGGCTCAAGCGATCCTCCAGCCTCAGCCTCCCGAGTAGCTGGGACTACAGGCATGCACCACCATGCCTTGCTAATATTTTTTAAAATTTTTGTAGAGACAGGGTCTCACTATGTTGCCCAGGCTGATCTTTAACTCCTGGCCTCAAGCAATCTTCTCTCCTCGGCTTCCCAAAGTGCTGGGATTACAGGCGTGAGCCAATGCATCTGTACAAAGTTTTTAATATTTACCTTCATTTTTGCCATTTTTGGACCTGTTATTTATTTGTGTAGATTCAAGTTTCTGTCTGGTATTATGTTTCCTCTGCTTCAAGA
Source organism: Lepilemur ruficaudatus (assembly GCA_963574885.1). Taxonomy (NCBI): domain Eukaryota; kingdom Metazoa; phylum Chordata; class Mammalia; order Primates; family Lepilemuridae; genus Lepilemur; species Lepilemur ruficaudatus. The sequence goes on along the minus strand of CAUYRT010054287.1, from coordinate 49,917 downwards.
ACTTCCTTTAACACTCTTTCAATACCGATCTGTTAGCAATAAGTTCTTTTGGCTTTTCTCTAAAGAAGTCTGTATTTCTCCTCGACTTTTGAAATTATTTTCACTTGGACTCCAATTATATACAAATTAGGCCATTTGATGTGTCCTTCAACTCATGTATATTCTAATCTGATTCTCTTCCCTTTCCCTTTTTATCTTCTTTTGTTTCAGTTTGTATAATTTCTATTGACCTCTATTTTGCTGCTGCGGAGCCTGTCGAAGGAAACCTTTGTCTCTGATGTTGCCTTTTTATTTCTTGCATTCTCAATTAACTCTTTCTTACAGTTCCTGTCTCTCAGCTGAAATTCTCCACCCCTTCATGCATGTTGTCCACCTTTTCACTGGATCCTTTAGCATTTTAGTCACAGTTATTTTAAAGTACCTGTCTGATAGTTCTAATATCTAGGTCATATTTGAGTCTCATTTCCTCGGTTGTTTTATCTCTTTTCAGTAATTTGTGTTTTCTTGCCTTTTTTGTGTGTCTCATAATTTTTGACTGAATGTCAGACATCGTGTTAAAACAGGTGTGCATGAGGTAAATGACGTTCGTGCCTGGAAATGGGCATGCTCATTTCATGCCGCTAAGGTGGAAGGGTGAGTCATTCCAGTTGCAGGTTGAGCTGGTTTGGGGTTTTGTTGTTGCTATGGTTACCTTCAATGGATCATAGCCTTCAAGGTCTTCTAGGGGTGTGCTGCCGTTGCCTATACTTGGGGTGAGCACTGGGGTGCTGGAAGGTTTTCACAGTGTCTGTACCACAAAGCAGATCTCTCTCCATGCTTTGCCCCTCCCCAGCAGTAGACTGCTGTTTCTTGGGACTCCCTGGTAGGCTTGTGGAGGGGACAGCAAGGTTCTCTGTTGCCTTGTCCAGCTTCAGTCTCAGGGAGCCCCTGTCCACCTGAACTTCGGGGACAAAGTCTTTTCAGCACCATTTCCCCATTTGTCCTCTTCCTTTGGTAGCTAAACTGCCTTGTGTATGAGGTTGGTCTTGAATAGGAGGCTCCGGCTCCTTCCCCAGTAGTAGGAGACCTCTACTTGATGTCAGAATGGGCTCTTGAGCGCAAGACAGCTACCAGCTCCTCTCCTCGCATTGGAGAGCTCTTATTTCATCTTTTCCCCAACCACACTGTGTCTTTGCCTGTGGGCAAGAGGCTTTGCTCTCCCTCCCCCAAGTGATTTGTAGATTTTGCTTTGCAGGAGAGACGGATCTAGGGAAAATGGACAGGGCTTTGTACCGACCCTGCCAGCTGTTGGTCACTTCTTTGGATCCTAATGGATAAAAGGGTTTGTAGTTCTTCCTCTAGTGGCTTAAGGCTTTTTCTTTGCAGGAGAGAAGGATCTAGGGAAATGACAGAGTTGTATATCTCCCTCACATTGGCATCGCATCACCTTCTGCAGATCTGTACCACTGATGGTGTCCTACCTGCCCCAAATCTTCCTTGGGAGATCCTGGTAGAGGCTCATGGGAAATAGCTTGTGTGTGAACAGGAATGTCCGTTTCATCAGATATTCCCAGCTATTTTGGACTGATAACTAGCTCACAACTGGCCTTCAGTGGTTCTTTAAAATTTTGTCTCCCTTACTACTTGGGCTGCAATACCTCTTCCATGCTCTGTCACAAGGGAGGTCATTCATGCATCTCTTCTCTCCTTGGAGGGGCTTGTTCCTTTCTGGATTTCAGGCTACTTAGTTATCTTGTGACCTCAGCTCTGATGAGTTCAAGAAAAGTTGTGATTCTATAATTTATCCAGTTTTTTCTTGTTGTTAGGATGAGAGTAACTTTTTTATTTTTGGCAACTTTCTACAAACTAAGGAGAAGTGGAAGTGCCAAACATTTTTTTCAAGGCACCAGTTCTCCCATCCAGGAATAGCATCAAATTCAAGCAGAGCTTCCTGGATATGAAAATGTGTGCCTTACAAAAATATTTTGAAAGTTCTCAGCTATTATCTTTTTGAATACTATCTTTTCCCTATTTTTTTCTATCATCTCCTTCTGGGATTCTGATTAGGCATATGCTAGAGCTTCTCATTCTTTTTTCTCTCTTTTAAAAAAAATATTTGTCTTTCTAGAGTCTTAACAGGATCATCACTGGGATCTTTGTCTTTGGGAATATTCCTTAGAATTTTATAAAGAGTCTATGAAGCCTATGGACATGGAGTTTTTCAGAGGGGATCTGCATTGGTTTCTGCCACGGTCTACCAAGCTAGGATAGCTTTCGATTTAACTTTCCTTTTAAGGTCTTTTGGGCTACAGGCAGCTAAAATTATGACCATAGACCCATGTGACGATTAGCTCATTACAGCCTCAGGTGGGTTTATATTTCTCCCTCCATCCATTGCCAAGGTTGAGCAAGACAAGCATGTTTCCTCCCTGCCTGCTTCTATGTGGGCAGGTGTATTGCACGCTTACACCCACCCGACGAACACTCTGTGGTCCCAGACTGATGTGAGCTTCTATTAGACTGAGGACCTTTCTCCCGTCTCCGCTGCCTCAGACAACCATCGAAACAGAACTCTCCAAGTTCTCCCAGTTTCAGCGGAACCTCTCAGGGTAAACGTTGGCTTTGGCACTTTCTGCTTTCATTTAATTTCTGCTTCCACTTTGTTTGGGGGCTCTGGGGATTCTTCTTCCTGTCCCATCCATGAATTTTGAAAGAGGTTATTTACTTTTTGTACTCCCTCTTCCATTAATTTTAGTTGTTTCAAAAGGAAGGTCACTCAAAGTATCTAATTCACCCCACTGCCACAATGGAAATCTGTACATTGGTGTTGCGTTATCCATCTCCCTCGTCCCAGTCCTGGGCGTAGGAGCACAGTCTCGGGGCAGGGGCCACTCCCATCTGCTATATAGGAGGTGAGGGTGGGATATGACTGTTTACGGGGAGAGGATGTTTCAATCATCTACATTTAACGTTTGCGTTACAGATGAGTTTTGACGTCATGTGGAGGAAGGTGGCGAGTAGCAGGGGTTATTGAAGACAGCTGGATCCAACGAGAATGATAAGAATGGGCCCCAGGACTGAATAACCACTCATTTATTGAGCATCTACTATGCACCAGATACTCTTCTGGTCCCTGAGGATACACTACGGGTTTGAAACAAACAAGATCCACCCTGGGGCTCAAGGGAGCTTCTATTCCGGTGGCCCTGAGTGAGGCAATCACTTTGTAAGCATAGTAACACGTATCCTGTGTTGAATATGTGAAGACTGTACTGTTTCAAGCCTGTCTGATAGGTGAGGATACTAAAGCCCAGTGGAGGGAAGCGCACTGCCTGGAGTCACACCATAATTGGAGGAGCCCAGATGCCCGGGAAGTATGTGTTCACTCGCCATCGGACACACGAAGGGGAGTGGCACTGCAACTGATTTTCTCCTGCAAATAGCGTGCCACTGGCCTGGGATTTGCTGCCAGGCTGCTTAAAGGTGCTGTTTAGCATTTGACACTCTCGTGATGTCTACATCCATGAGTCATGATGTCACAAAGGAACCTAAAACAAAACAGCCACTTGGTCTGGTTCAAGAGAGGTATGAGGATAGTAGCACACGCTGATCTTTTGCCAAGAGCTAATTTTTTTTTTCATAAATGTTTACTTTTAGAGCAGTCTTAGGTTTACAGACTTGTTCCAAGGATTGTACAGTGAGTTCCCTGACTTCTCACACTGTTTGCCCTGTTATTTTCCGTTATTAACATCTTAACTCAGCATGATGCATTTGTCACAAGTAATGAGCCCGTATTAATGCATTATTACCAACTGAGGGCCAAGCTTTATGCAGGTTTCCTTAGCTTTCTCCTGTTCCAGCATCCCACTGGGAGCCCACATGACACTTTATAGTCACGTCTCCCCAGACTTTTCTTGTTTTTGATGACCTGGACAGCTTGGAGGAATGCCGGTCAGTTATTTTGTAGAATGTCCCTCAATGGGATTTGTCTGATTTTTGCCCACGGTTAGACTGGGGCGACATGTTTTGGGGAGGAAGACCGACCCCCAAGGTCAAGTGCTGTTCTTGTTATGTCCCAGCAAGGGTACAGCAAGTAGGGGTGCTGGGCTTCCCCCCTGGAAGATGACCCTCCCTGTCTCCCTTTCTACACGGTATCTTTGGAAGAAAGTCACCATGCATGGCTCCCGTGTCAGGCGTGAGAGTTACTCTCTGCTCCTAAAGGGTGGGGTAACCGCGTACACTATGGAGAATCCTTCCTCGAGGGAGGTTTGTCTGTTCTCCCCGCTTATTTACGTTCATCAGATTAGCAGCTAAGTGTTCCCTGTCCCTCTGCCTCTTCACCTCCTGGTTAGTCCTAACGCCACCATTCCTTGCTTCCCAGGGATGCAGCTGAGCCCAGACGAGCACTGGTTGACTCAATCTCATTGTCACCATCACCCTGGAAGAGGTTCCCTGGGGTTATAAGCGTGACATCCCTCAGGATGCTCGGAAGCCGGATTTCTGGTCATTAAATGGACAAGGAGCAATGGGGGTGCTGGGCGAGCTAGAGGACAGGTGGGAGACAAGCCCGTGCTCCCTTGCCAGGGTGACAGGATAGTGTTGAAGTGGTGGCAGGTTGCGGCTCATGGTCCCGACTTCCTTCCCTGGATGAGCGGTCTGGTTAACTAGCAGGCCTTTGGTTTGGCCGGGCTTCCTGAAGGGTCAGGGTAAGCAAACGTGGGGAAAAAGCCAGAGCAGAATCGAATTGTCCAACACATAAGAGGTAAGAAAATCAAACTTTAGCTACCTCGAGTGCAGAGACAGGAGGGTTGGCCGAGGAATGGAGAGAAAGGCCTGAGAGGTGGCTTTTGGAAAACAGAAATGTCCGAGGTGGATGTTTTCCTTCCTGTGGGGTCTTCAATGCAACCCCGTCTCTCCTCTCTCGGGACGTCTATGCTGACCACTGAAGTTGCGTGGGGAGCAGGGGAGGCTTGAAAACGCCCCACGTCCCGTGTCCGGGCGGAGGTGCAGAGACGAACAGCGCATATGGATGCTGGCGGCCGAGAAGGCGCCCACGGCTGCTGTTTGGGCTGCGGGAACAACGATCGTGCCAATAGCTGCAGAGTCTTACACTTTTCTACCCACTGTGACAACGGTCTTCCTGTGATTCTGAATCAGTCTGGCGAGGTGAGCAGGGAAGAGGGTGCAGATAAAGAGACAGGCTTGGGGAAGCTGCTGCCTGCCCAAAGACACTGGTCACTGCTGTCTGGGCACGCCACTCGGTGTCCCTTTCCTTCCTCCACACCGCACCCATCTATCCACCTCCTGTCAGCCCAATTGCTTATTGCACAAGGAGCAGCAACATTGAAGTTGGAAAATTCCTTTCGAGTCCAGGGCTCTAAAGAACATGCCCAACAAGCCAATCCACTTAAGATGCAAATTCCACTGACACTAATAAGCAATATATATACACAGGCATTTACACATGCAAATGAGCACACTGGAGTGCGGGACTTTTCTCCACAGCACTCTGCACATAACTACGTTCGAGACGCTCCAAGAAAGTGGAGCCAAGAGGCCGCCCCCACCTCTGCTCCCGAGGCTTCTACAAGGTGCACCTGGCCCTGCAGAAGCCAGAGCAGCACCCAAGTTCGAGGATCCCTGGGAAGCTGTGTGATGTGGCGTAAGTCGTGCCACCTCTCTGAGCCTCAGTTGCTTGCCCTGCTGACCTTCTCTACCTGCTTGTGGAAACCTCCCTCAGACCTTCGAGGTGCAGCCTGGTCTTCTGGAAAGTCCTCAGTCATCATTGCAGCCCACACCCAAACAGAGCCCCGCTCCCATCCAGTCGTCTCAGGCTCCTCATTTGGCACTGAACCCACAACGGCCAAAACAGACCTTTCCCCAGAAGTTCCTGCTACCAGCATCCTTCCCATCCAAAGTGATTGGGATTCCCAGCAGGCAGATAATGTTCAGGGATTTTGCCTTTGGTGTCTGCAGCCAGGGAGGGTGGAAGCAAAAACCGCTCTCCCTAAGACGGTGAGAGACTCTGATCACACTCAGGTGGCACAGGTGTTCATCGGGAGCAACAGGACATGACTCTGCCATGCACTTAAAATTCCAATCACGCCTGTCCCCATTCTCTTTCTGGCAAAACTTTTACTTTTGCCGCTTTTGCATAAAAATCTTTCTAAATCATTTTATACATTCAGCTGCCTTCCTAAACAATATGTAGCTTTAAGGTCTTCACGATAAACGTTTGTTAATGGCCTGTGTGACAGTGCAGGTCCTCTGGGACCAGTGGGACTCAGGTCTCTCAGCCCCCACTCACAGTGTCCCCATTTAGTCCTTTTGTAACCTAAACCTCCTTGGACTTTTTGGCCTAGACAGTATATTACTATTTCATTTGTGCAAAAAAAGCGTATGTATAAAAATGGCCAGAATTATGTACACAAACATGATAGAAGTCATCTCTTGATGGTTCATGGGCTTTTTTGCATATTAAATAATGCTTTTCTACCACATGTGTTTGAATGTTGGCATGGTATTTCACTATATGGATGTACCGTAATTTGCTGAACTTGTCCCCTAGTAGGTTGCTTGTCAGTTATTCCTGTTATAAATAATGTCTGATAACCTCCTTATACATATTGCCTCTCTACACACTTATTTACTTAGGGAAATTTCTAGAAGCAGAACTGCTGGATCAAAGGGCATGCACAAGGGAACTTTTTATACCTGATTTCAAATTGCCTTCTGGCACGCTTGTGCCCACTTTCACTGCCACCCGGAGCATGTGAGGCTCCGGCCTCTAAAAGCTTATGCCCCACCTCTTTTGCCCCTGTTGGTGGGAGAGGTGTGTCCCCCGGGCCTTGTGGCACCGTCTCTGCTCTCCTTCCAGTACCTGCAGCTCTGTGAGCACAGCCGACTCCCAATAAATATTTGTGGCTTATTGAATGAGAGCTCCATCTCCCCAGCCCCAGCCCACCTCCTGGCACTCCCGGAGCGAGCCTGTCCTCCTCCTCCTACAGAGGCAGATAATAGATGACTGTGAGCCCGCCCCAGCCTCGGCCTCCGTGTGGTGATGAGAGGCAGGATAAATGCGGAGTGAGTGGCAATATTTCCTGAAAGCAGGAAGCGGCAGAATCTATCACTCCACACCAGAGTCCCCGTGGACTGCGAAGGAGCTGTCCGTGAGAGAGAGTGCTGAACGGGAGCGTGGGTCAGGGCCCAGGGCCGGGCCAGGGAGGGGGTGGCCACGGGGGACCAGGACAGCGGCAGGGCGGGAGGCAAGCTCAGTCCCCACTCTGGAGGCGGGAAGTAGACTCGCAGACACCTGGGGTAGAGCTAAACGTTGGAAGTTTCTGCACAATCAATTCCTGGCTCAACACATTCACCAGGCAGGGACAGGGAGAGATGGGGATGTGGAAGAGAAAGGGAGGGGAGGACAAATCCACACCCACCTTTGGGGGCTCCAGGGTTTTAACTCTTTCCTCCTCTCTGCTCCCCTCCCCCCATCCTTTCATCCTCAGGGTCCCCCTGGGGCCTCGGGTGAGGTTTAGAAGGCCAGGTGATCTCCCACTGCGAATCTCCAACTCATCACACCTAGATCCCTTTTATCCTCTTCCGCTTTATTCTGTGGTGGCCATTCCTGCAGTAGAAAGACCAGACTGCTTCCTCCCCAGCCTGAGCCCGCTGTGGGGAAGGCTGCAGTGACCAGCAGTCGATTCGAAACTTGGAGTCCCAGCAGCCAGGCTTCTGAGGCCTTGGGGAGGGTGCGCCTGCAATCATCTCTGATGGGTGAAGGTCCTGAGCTGGTCCTGTGTGGCACATTGATGGTGTTATTGGCCCTGTGAATGGCTTTGGTAATGACCTTGAGCTTGAAGAGGTGCTAGTGCATTTCCATCAGGCACCTGTGCTTCCACGGGAGCACATGCTTGCTGGAGAGATGTGAGAGGCACAGGAGGAGGGCTACGTGGTCAAAGCCCAGGTCACTCTGGACCAGCCACCGGCCAACTCACTAGCTGATCGCGGGTACATTTTTAAGCCCACCTGAGATCAGCCAGGCCCAGCCCAGTTGACCTATAGATGCATGAGGAATAATAAATGGTTGTTGTTTTAAGCCACTAGAGTTGGGGTGTTTGGTATCATCAGCAATAGCTAACTGATACATCTCCCTCATCTGGACATTGAAAGCCATTCCAGAGATCAGCCTGAAGGAAGCCAGGCTGGGCCCTACAAGAAGTGCGGCCTGGGGAGTCACGCCGCGTCCCTGGCATCCAACTCGCCATTTAGGAAATGGGCCTGGAGTTGTTCCAGGAAGAGCCGGTACAGCCAATTTAGGCACTGAGAGTAGATAGGATCCTCTTAAATTTTATTTATCCCCGGTGCTTTGGATTGTACTGGTTTTCATTAAAGTGCATACAGAACACATGCTCATTATAAAAATAACAAGCCAAATAACAGGAAAGAAAGTTAAAAACTCCACTTAACCGCACCACCTCCTCCAACCCTGCCAGGCTCATCCTCAGTCTGATTGACTGTCCCAGCGGCTGTTAACCATTTATCTGCAACCTGCTGGGTATTTTTCACGCACACACATGCAAGTATAGGTATGCTTCTTTATTGTAAAAAAAAATGGGGTAATGACAAAATATTGTTCTGACACCTTCTTCTTTTACTTAACGGACCTCTTATAAGTCTATCTCATTCTTTCTAATAGCTGCAGAGTATTCCAGAGTGTGATGTGCCGTAATTTAACCATGTACCAGAATTTTATTGCTATAACTGCAATGAACTTCTTTGTAGATAACATCTTTGTGCACTTCTGGTAACATTTCTGTGGGACTAAAAGTGGAACTGCTCAGCCAAGGGTCACGCTCACTTTTCATTCTTAATACATTTTGCCAAACTGTCCTCTGAAAAGAGTGGATATCATGAGAATGTCTTTTCCTCCACCCTCTCACCAACCCCTGGCTAGTACCAATCTTGTCAACTTTTTGCTAATGTAACCAGAAAAAGTATACATCTTGTTTTAAATTATTTTTATTATGAATGAGATTGAAATAGTTTTAGACGTTTATTGGCAATTTGCATGTTTGTTTGGGTGAGCTGCCTGTTTGTATAATCTGACTGTTTTCTCTATCAGCTTTCGATTGCTTTCTTATTGAATACGGTGGGGCTTTATATATTGTGGCTATAAGCTCTTTGTCATATACGTCCTAAATTTTCCTAAATTCATCATGTCTCTGCCTCTTACACAGACAACTCCATTAAAAACCCAAAATTAAGGGTCTTATTAATTCATTTCCCAGGTGTTTACTGTCTCCTTGCTGAAACATGGTAGTTAAAAGGTGGAAACCTGAGCATTGTGTGGAGAAGCAGGGCATAAGAACTTGCTCTCCCAACTCATTTGCACCCCTACCAGCTGAGTGGGAGGGCTTAACGTCCCCTCTGGGATGAGCTTTGGGGGTATTAGGGTTGGCGGCTACAGCACATGCCTTTGCTGTCCCATCCCATAGCCTCTTGGCCCACCTTGAAGTTCACCTGCAGCTGCACCTCACAGTTCTCCTGCACCTGTTCATACTGACGGCCTCCAACCTCAACTGCCCACGGCTCTCTGCTTTTCTGCTTCGGATCTTCCCCAGTGCCTTCGGAGCTTGCACAACCTATGCAACCCGTTCACAGAGCAGCCTAAAGTGCTGGGAGTTTAATGCCTCAAAGGTAACTTCAACCAAGGCAGGATCTGAGTCAGAGGACAAATGCTTCAGCTCCCCTTTGTGGGGACAATCTCTAAGCACACTCCCCATGATTTCTGAGCGGGTCCCCAGTGCACCCCTTTGTTGAGTTCTCTCTCCTCCCTGTCTTGCCTTCACCATCAGTGCCTTACACTCTTTGGTATCACCCTCCAAATAAACTCCCTGCACGCAGGTCCTTGCCTCGGGGCCTCCTTTTGAGAGAGCCATGCTCAGACAGGAGGAGAAGAAAGCGGTCTGTGGATTTCATGTGACTTCATGGTGCCTTTGTATACAAAGGGTGATTTTTCTCCCAGAATTGGGAGATGGCGCAGGCTTTTTCCTCTAGATGGGCGGGTCTGCACCTGCAGACACAGCCAGCATGCTTTGACCTCACTCTCTGATCTGCAACACTTTGAGGAAGGGAGGAGCCGGTCCCCGGCCGAACAGCTAAGGGCTGCAATTTCCCAAATTCCAACAAGCTTCAGGCACAGGGACCTCAGAGCCAGGGAAGGAGGTGTGGGCCAGGGAGGTGGGTGTGGGGGTGCCAGGCATTCTGCTGACAGAAAGAGACCCCAGAAAGCTGAATCCTTTCTTAGTTGGCCAGAGGAGGGTTAGAACTTAGGTCAGCAGGCCCCAACAGATGTCCCAGAAAGAGACAGCTCCCTCCCGAGAAGCCCAATTAACTGAGTAGCCCCAATGGCAGGGCCTGGCAGACCACACTCCAGGCCTGGGGTCCTGCCTGCAAAATTCACCTGCCAGTCCTTCCTAAACAAGATTCTGAAAACCTTCCACAGGATACAATGCAAAGAGAGCCTTAGTCCACGCATTCAAACGCTGCGTTATAATCAAATCACATCAGGCAGCAAGATCGCCAAGGCCTACAGGCCTGAATCACTTTCCTGGCCGGTCTGCAGAGCAAAGACAGAAAGTCTCCTTACCAAGCAGAGTTTGCTTAGGATGCTCTAGCCCTAGGAAGGGACTTCTTGCAGCAACGTCGTCCCAAGACAAGAGACTAGAGTTACAATTATATAGCACGTCCAGCCCTGGCCAGCATTCCCGTGACGCAGTGGAGGTGGTGGCAGTTTTGTGGTCTAGGGTATTTCTTCCGGGCTGTGTTAGTCCTCAGCGTCCAGGCCCTGCGGAGCTATAACCAGCCTGTTTTGTTTCCCCCTCATCCTCCCCACAAGACTCCCTTCTCGTTTAGGGGATCTAAACTTCCTCTTACTTTACAGCACGCAGAGCAAGCCAATGTTTCTCTGTCTCCATCTTCTCCCATCTAGACAAACCCAGGGGCCAACAGGCCCATTAAGGTGTTTTCTTAAACAAAAGAATGAGTAAATCTTCCACTGCCAGAGAGTAAAAGGCTCTGATTGTAGCCAGCTTTTAAAAATAACAGTTTCTGGTCTCCCTTCTAGCTACACCTGTAAGGGCTTACCAGGTGCTTAGCTCTGAGCAGCCCTGGGCGCAGGGGGCTCTCAGTGAGAGAGGCGGGTGGGGCTGCTCCCTGTGGCCTTGGGGGGGGTGCCCTGGGGCACTGGCCAGGGAGGGGGGCCCTGACACAGCCACTGGAGACCCAAGGGGAGACACCAGGAGTCACAGACACCGGTATCTCCATGGACCCAAGGCTGTGAGGAGAAAAGGAGGCGGGGGTGGGGGGCTGGGTTCTTGGAGTCCAGCTCCTCTTTCCTGTTCCTGGGGTAGGGGGTAGGAATTCAGCCAGCTGGCGAGACCCTCCTCGAAGCCTTGCCAGGGAGCAGACTTCTCCGAAGCCAGAGGCAGATCTTGGGAACCACTGGCTCACCTGCCCAGGCCAAAGTGCCTCCTTCCATTGGCGTAAGGGTAGGAGGAGGCTTGGGTGACCTTGGGCAAGTCATCTCCCTCTGTTCTCCCAGCTGGCCCTGAGCTCCCTGGCTGTGGAACTGGGAAGGTACTCGGCGGAGGAAGCGGAGCTGGGACCCACCTGCCTGACTGCAGCCGGCGGGGCCCAGGACCCGGCTGTCTAATGAGGAAGTGACTTGGATTTCCCCGTCAGCAGCTTTTATTAAATGCTGGCGCAGCCACGCTATGAGGCCATGCTATTAGGGATGAGAAGGGAAGCGGGGGAACCAGTGGGGCTGGGAGGCAGGGGGAGAGTGGGCGAGGCAAGGTGTTAAGCAGATTAGGAGTGGGGAGAAGGAGAGAAATAAAGAAAAGAGAAAAGGCGATGGGGCCACAGAGAAGGAAACGAAGCACCCGCAGTTCGGAGGCGGCGAGGCCGGCTGCGTCTGGCCCCGTCTCTACTGTGTGGGCGCAGCCTCCGCGGGAGCTGATATGGCCGCTCATTTGCGAGGCCGGCGCCGGTTCGGGCCTCCGCGTCCCAGACTCTGCAGATCGGAGATGCCTGATAGCTGCGCCGGAGTAAACACGAACACAGGCTGCCAGGCACGCATCAAAATGATGTGCTTCACTGCGGCTCCACGGAGGCGCGGCTGGGGCCTGCCTGCGGCCGGGGGCCTCCTCTGGGCAGGAGTGCGGGGTGGGGGTGTGCTGTAAAACCAAACCAAACCCGAAACCCCCAACATTTACTGTGCAGTTTTAAATACTTTTGTCTCCATCAGCTCTTGGGGATCCTAGCAAGGTATAATTATCCCTGTTTTGCAGATGAGAAACTGAGTCTCAGAAAGGTTAAATCGGGATCAGCAAAGGATGGCCCACCTCCCGTTTGCATAAATAAAGTTTTATCGGAACATGGCCATGCCCGTTCATTTACAGATTGTTTACGGCTGGTTTTGAGCACCAAGGGCAGACAGTTGAGTGGCTGTGGCAGAGACCCTGTGACCCACCAAGCCTAAAGTATTGACTGTCCAGCTTTGATGGAAAATGTTGTCTGATTCCTGGGGTGAATGGCCTGTTGAAGTTAAAGGACCAGAAGGAGAGCTGGCGTCCAGTCCGGCTTCATTCTTGATGTTCTACAGCAAAGGGCGGCCCGAAAAGGCCCCAAATGGGGTAGGGCAGGGGGCACAGCGTGCAGGGGGAGGGAGAGGAGACCCAGGCAGCCTGGTGCAGCTCAACGCTGGGTGGTGAGGGGGCAGGGGGTGGCACCCAGCCCACGGCAGGGTCTGCAGGGAAGTAAGATTCTTCTTACCCTGTTCAGCCATGGGCTCGCCTGCCAGGACTCAGCCTTTCCTGGCTGGAGAAAGACCACTAAGATCCAGCATTCTGCCACACCCTCCCCTGGAGACTGGAGTGGGGTCCAGCGAGCCTTGGGCCAGCCCGGTGGGCCTGCAGGTGGAGGTGGCAGGCCTCCCTTAGTCTCATCCACTCCCCCTGTAGACCAGTCGGCATCCTCTGACCTGCCCAGCCTGCCGAGTGATTAATGCACAGCGGAAGCCGGAGACAGCCGAGTGTTCAAGCAAGGACAACAGCGACAACACTCCCAGTCCTGACGCATGGACAGACGAGGCTCTTGGTCCGTGTTCCTGCTCCTGCTGGTGCTAATCACATCAGAGGAGCTTGAAACCCAGGTAACACCATGAGTCCATCTGGAAAACTGTGGGCCGAACATCTGCCCTCCTGAAACACGCAGTCTGGCACAGGGGACGGTTGGGGGTGGGGAGGCTGGGAGTTAGCTCAAAAAACAAAACACAACAAAACCTCCAATGTGCTTGGATATCCATCCAGGGCATTCACTTCTATACGTTATTGCTAGTGATAGTAGTGTACAGTATGGATCTCAGACCCCATAATACTGCCTATTTCATTCATTCATTCAGGAAGTGTTGATTGGGCACCTGCCATGTGTCAGGCACTGTTCTGGGCTTGGAGGACACAGTCATGAGCAGACAAGGCCTTGACTCTCAAACCTACCTTCCAGAGAGAGAGACCAAACATCCCACTGGATCCAATTAAGGCACGATCTAATTCTCAGATGCAGAAGTATTATGAAGAACCAGGCAGAGACAGGGCTAGAGTCAAGACCCAAATGAAGCAAGAGAATGAGTCATGTGAAAATGCAGGGAAAAGTGTTCCAGCAGAGGGAACAGCCAATGCAAAGGCCTTGAGAACAGCTTGGAGTATCTGAGAAACAGCAGGAGGCCTGTGTTCTGGAGCAGAGTGGGCCGTCTAGGGGGCAGTGGGAGGCGAGGTACAGAGGTCTCAGGGGACAGGGCAGAGGCCAGGGTAGGACTTTGGCTGTCACAGAGTGAAGAAGAAGCCCCTGGGGAGAGAAACGGAGCTCAAGAGTGTAGATAGGTCTGGAGTCATTTTTCTATAAAGAGGAGTGAGAGATGTGGTCCCAGCCAGCCAGGGCAAGGCTGGGAAGTTACTGCTTTTTCTTGGTAAAGATGGAGCTATCCGTGCGTGTTCGTGTGCTTATGTGCTGGTGGAAACAGCCCAGGAAGAGGAAGACAATGGCGATGCTGGAACAGGGGGACAATTGTGATAACAAGCTCTGCATAGACAGAAGAATCAGGATTAGCCCAGGCTCTCCTGCAGCTGTTCCAGGAACGTACCTGGGCTGCCTGTTTGTATCCTCACAATGTCCCCATTTGGAGGGTGACCACATCCCCCAGGTTTTTGTGGGATTATCCCAATTATGCCTATTTTCCGGTGTAATGATGAATAATTCTCATGACTGTAAATGAGGTGGTCATACTACTACCTAGAGGCAGCCACTATGTTTATTCCCATCTTATGGATGAGCACACTGAGGCTCAGGAAGCGAAGTGAGAGGCCCAAGATTGGACAGTCAGTACGTAAAACCAGGTGTGTGACTCCAGGTCCTTGACCCTGGACCCCTGTGGGTAAAAGTTTGGTTCTGAGCACAACAGCAGACACCAAGAAGCAGAAATGGATCCCTCTAGGCACACGAGAGGATCAGGCTAATAGCTGGGCCTGGGGTAAGGGGGAGTGTTACAGTCTCCTCTAGAATCATACCTGGCATGAGGGCAGCCTGCCTTTCTGCAGCAAGAGTAATAGAACAAGCCATTTGGTTACAGGGATGTTCCTATGGGTTTAGAGCTCTTCCAGGGCTGCCAAATTCCCAGCTGTAGCCTGTCCCGTCCAATGCCTGCAGCTGTTACATCTTACCCAGCTGACAGTGACCATGTGCTTTGACGATCTTTCAAAATCCCAAGTGAACTAGGAAAGGTCTAAGGCCAGGGAAAACCGATCATGGACCCATAAGTTCTGCCGTGACCCTTCTCCTGCGCCCAGAGTGGACATAACTGATCTATCGTGGCCTCGTTCCAGCCTGGCCGGGAATGTGCCGCAGAATCCTTGTCGACACAGTGCTGCTGTCCATCACCCTGCCGCGGTCAAGGTTGGTCTCGAAAAGGAACTTCTTGGCCATATTTTATTTAGCCACTGTTTTCCCCCTAAGTAGGGAGAAGGAGTAAATAGTTCCCAAAGGTGTGATCCTAGGGTTTTTCTGTGCCCCTCACCCACATCTGCTCGCACTCTCCATTCCAGAGTCGGTGCCCCTGTGCCCTTCCTTCAGCGAGAGCGGCGGAGGGAGCAGGCGCCGGGGAAACATGATTTTCTCTCCCTTTAGAAAGGCACATAATTTGCCATGAGAATCGGCCGTCGCGACAGCCTTCATTTTGACCCCAGACCGGCTGCTTTCCTCTTCCTGAAATTTTCTAAGTAGACTGCTACCTCGTCTCTCTTTTTCTTTTTCCCTGGAACTGTTTCTACAATGGCAGATCACGGATCAAGGTCAGACAGCTTCCAGCAAACGGGTGGTGCAGACTCCGAGATGATATCAACCAGTGACTTCAGCTGAATTTCCTTGTGAAAAAATCAATGGAAAAAAAGTGAAAGAAGAAAACGCAGCTAATTCTTTTTAAGTGCAAACGAGATTTACTGGGTAATTCAGTCGTCGTTACTCCTGCGTGTGGCCTACATAATAAGATCCATCAGGTATGCAATGTGTCGGGCCACTCCAGGTGTTTTAAATACTCTACATCCATTACTTCATGCGATCTCCACAAAAATTCTTGCAAGGGTAGTGACTGCGTCTTCGCTGAAAAGATAAGGGTGTATCCAAAGTCCCACATCTGGTAAGAGGCCAGGTGTATGTTTCAATTCTTTCTACTCCTCCACTGCTTTAGAATTTCTAGAAATGAGTAGGAATCCACAGACCACTCTAGGAATGAATGATCACCTAGCTCCCTGACCAGCCATTGATGAGAGATGAGAACTGATAAACCTTCCCTGCAGAGGTACCAGGAGCCCAGGCCAGGGAACAGGAACTGCAGATGCTAAAGGTGACAGGATGTCAGGGCCACATATCCAAGGGCTGACCTGGGGCTGTCACAGGAGGGGACGGTGTCTCACCTGTGCATGGTAAATTAGGGACCAGAGGAGGTCTGGAGCAGCCATCCCACAGGCCCACTGCCTCGGGCTTTAAACACGATAACTCAAGGAATAGCATCTTCACCAACCTTGCTTCCAGATCTTCCCCCAAACCCTGATTAGGGTTGTGTGCCTGGGGCCAAGGTACCCTCTGTGCCAGTGTGTGTATGTGTGTGTGTGAGTGCATGTGTGTGTGTCCCCAGCTTGATGAATCTGTGTCGAGAGAGGTGCGGGAGTGATCCCAGCAGAGCCTGGGAAATGATTGCGCTGGAGTAAAACAAAAGGGACCCACTGGACTGTGACAGCTGATATTAAAATACTACAACTCACTTCATATCCAGAGTCAGTGCATTATATTCCTAATAAATAATGGGTTACTGCAGGTTAAGTGTCTGTTGCTGCATTCCGATTGTTGATATTTAATTAGCTCTAAAATTAAAGTGTTCTTTTATCGCCACACTGCTAGGGCTGCTTTATTCCTAATTGATTGAGATTAAAGTGTCTCCCAAAGATCCCAGTGTCCCTTTGTCAGCCCAGCTGTGAGAGGATTTAATGAAAACGTTTGACATTTCCAAGTGTGACATAAATATCTTTAAATTAAGCAAAAGATGGGGCTTTTTTGTTATATTTCACAATCAGGGTGCCGATGGGTTGAGGAAACACTTTTTAATAGGGATGAGGTTTTATGAGCAGAATAATGGCTGGGAGATGATTCAGGTTGGTTATGACAAGGTGGTGGAGGGGTCAGTCATCTTCTGTTGGGGAGACGGTTGGCTCGTAGGAGTTTTTCAGGTTCGAGATGCAGGGGAGGCAGGCAGGCAGGAGCGGGGCTTGTCCAAGGCTCCTCTGCTTGCCTGCAGGGCGGGGGGCAGAATGGATTGTCATAGAAGGAGGACCGGCCCTGGGGCTCAATGTGGGTTTGAATCCAGCTCTGCCATTCACAAGCTGAATGACCTTCAGCGAGTGACTTGGTCTGTCTGAATTTCCATTTCCTGATCCTCAAACAGGAATAACGGCACCTGCTTCTCAGAGTCATCTGGAAAATAAGCGGAGATTGTGCTGGCGAAAGAACCGAGCCCGGGATGTGGCGGCTGCCTAGTAAGTGGCAGCTGCTGTCAGCCCTTTCCAGGCAGTTCTGAATGTATGTTTGAAGACGGTTCAACTGACCAGGGCTGACAGGGCGGGGTGGGGCTCTCAGCTGGCCCGGGCTCCTTGAAGGTCAGGTTTACTGCTCCATCCAGCTCCAGACCTGTCCACCGTGGTGACATTTGGGGCAGGTCTGAGGGCCCCCAGCTGGGCTCCCAGAGGGTCTGGCCAGCCCTGTTGCCTGAGGCCCCACTTGCCGCTCTCCATCTAAGCGTCTTGGGCTCCTCCTGCTCTCCTCCCCGACTTGGATCCAGGCCCGGATCTCAAACACTAATGCCCGCACCGTCTCTCCTTCCGTCGGCCTCCTTGCGTTAGTTACCTATTGCTCCCTAACAAATCACAAAGCTTAGGGGTTGAAAACGGCACGTGTTTATCATCTCACAGTCTCTGTGGCATGGCTTGGCTTTTACCCAGGCTCTCTGCTTCAGACAGAGCAGGTGTCAGCCAGGGCTGGGGTCTCATCCAAAGGCTCAGCCTGGGAAAGACCCGTGTCCAGGCTCCCGTGACCACAGCTGGGGAACTAAAACCACAACCTCAGTCTCAGGAGCACCGGGTATGAACAGGGAGCTACCTACGGGGTAACTGAGTCCACAACAGGAGTTCGTATGTTCCACCTGGCCTCACCTTAAACACCGTCTCTTGATTTCAGCATTTCTTTCAGATTGCTCAGTCCTGCATGAATCCAAATGACCGAATCCTTGTGGCAGGGTGTCTTAGTCTGTTTGTGCTGCTATAACAGAATGCCTGAGACTGGGTAATTTATAAACAACAGAAATGTATTTCTCCCAGTTCCAGAGGCTGGAAAGTCCAAGATCAAGGCACCAGCAGGTTTGGTGTCTGGCGAGGGCCTGGTCTCTACCTCCAAGGCAGCACCTTGTTGCTGCGTCCTCCTGGGGGACAACCACTGGGGCTTCACACGGCAGAAGGGATCAAATGGCCTGGCTGGTTCCCTCTGGCACTTTCATAAGGTCACAATTCCATGCCTGAGGGTGGAGCCCACATGGCCTATCACCTCCTAAAGGCCCCACCTCTTAACACTGTTGCACTGGGGATTCAGTTTCAACTTGAAATTGGGGGGGGATGCAAACATTCAAACCACAACACAAGGGTTATTTAAAACCAGGTGATTGATGAAGGCAGATGTCATTCATTTGGAAGGGATCTTAATGATTTAATTCCACTCCCGACTATGGCTGGAACCGCCTCTGCAAATGGCAGGGCCCCCTCCTCTGTGGTTCACCCCACTCGAAGGAGTCTCTGGAAGTTTGAAGGTTTCTTCCTTAATAGAATCGAATCTGTGTCCTTGTTGCTTCTACCAGTGAGTTTCTGGGCCACGCCAACTACCCTTGTGATAGTCGCAAGTGCCATTTGTCCGACATGCTTCTTCAATAGTCTGTGCACACGGTAGAATTGCGCTGACTGGCCCTTGTGGTTGGATGGGATCATGTGACCACTTCTGACCAGTGAACTGTGTCATTTCTGGGCTGGGTATTTAAGCGCTGACATGAGACCCGCGACGGCTGTCTTTCCCCTCTGTGTGGTGATCAGCAGCGTTCCTGGTGGTGGCCGCTCCTTCAGCCTAGATTCCAGAGCAAGGACGGTGCTTACACAGGGGCAGACCCCCCCTCCCCACCATGGAAACATAGCAGGATTGAGAAAGAGACTTTTGATGGTTGTGCAGCCGAGGCTTTGGAGTTGCCGGCTGCGGGAGCCTGCGCTACCCTACCCTTCCCAGTGCAACCCCCACCCCAGCACCGCTCTTCAGGTTAGCAGCTCTGGAAGTTGGGTGAACACTAGGAAAGCCGGATGCTTCCTTGCAAGGCTACAGATGTTTGCTCCATCAGCAGTTACTGGGCTGCAGAGGCGCAGCGTGAAGGCCGCGGGAAGCCACAGGTAATAAGCTGCAGACCTGCGTAATTCCATTTCCCACTGAACATGCATGAAACCTACCGAGAGCCTCGCCGCAAAGAACACGACCTCCTGGAGACGGCACACGCGCTGCGGGTCCGACCCGGGCCCCAGCAGGCGTGAGGTCTCTCCAGCTGCGGCACGTCGGCTCTCCTTGAGCAAGGCCTGGATCGCAGGGAGAGAGAGTCTGTACCGTGCACGTCACGCTGTGTTCTCTGCCTGACACGCTCATCCAGAAAACAGCCCGACTGCACGCGAGAGGGCTAATTGGTAAGCGTGTGCATCATACTTCTGTTCAGCCTCCTTTCTATAACTTTGTTGTTCGGCTGGCAAGGATAAGACGGGATACAAAATGTATTGTTTCCTGAGTTTTGGACTGTCTGCTAAGAAAAAAAATCACTTGGCTTGTGAAATTCAAACACATTTATGAAAAATAGCAGATGCCTGTTAAATTGGACAATTAGCTTTGGAAAGAGAAAGCTAATCAGAAGCCCGGTTCTGACAGCAATTATCTGATCCTGCCTTCCCGGGAGTATCAGTGGCTGCTCGTTAGCTGTAACACGCGTGGCCGTTCACACGCACTCCCGCATGCCCGTCTCGCGGAGGCAGGCGGCTCCTGCAGCTTCATGCATTTCCCAACGTCTTAGCACCATCACCTTGAGGGACCGAGGAAGAAAGACACACAGGCCCCCGTCCCCAGGGAGGCCTGGGTGTGAGCACCACGATGCCAAGCCTCAGAGGCGTCTGCGTGCCCACAAGCAATTTAAAAAAGTAAATGGGGGTCAAGCTCTATCCGGGAAGCCAGTGACAGGCTCTCCACAGCCCAGGACATAAATTGTGCTCAGACTCTCATTTCTAGAATGCTTCCTTCCTTCTTACCCTGCCATGCAGGATTTCCACCACTCTCCAGTCCAAACACTGGGCCCGCCTACAACCTCACCAGTTGCGTTTACTTGGCAAGTAGCTCGGCCCCAGGCCAGAGCAAACTTCCCAGTGCAAACTGGGAAAATCCCCAGGAACAGAAGCCAAGATGGAGGTGCTCAGGCCTTGGCAGAGGAGGGACGGAGCCCTGTCTGCTTCCCCCGCCCCAGCATCCACCCTCCCACAGAGGCCTGTGTGCTCTAGGAACCACGCATCTTTGAGATTCGCCAAAAGGGGCCCAGGGCTATGGAGGAACCATGCTCACTCCAGAGTAAATGCCTGGGACTGAGCCCATCCTAGACCAGCACCGTGATTACCCCTGAAAGATCCTCTTCCTGCACAGGGGTGGCTCTGCTACCAGGAGCAAGCCTGGAACCCCGATGGCAGCGGGAGCAATGGATTTCTGTGGCGTTGGCATGTTCCTGCTGAGGACCGTTTTATGTTCTGACTGTCCGTAATGGCATTTAATTATAATGATTTCATATTGAATTCCCCTTAACAATCAGGGGAAATGGATCCTGACTGTTTGTAAATGTGTTTTCAAATAATGGGATGATTAGACGTGTGCGTGCCACTCCTCTCTCAGTGTGCCAACTGTGGGGGTGGCCAGGATGCCAGGCAGCCAGAGGAGGTGGGCTCTGAGGATGACCAGCCCTCGACCTTCCAGGCTGTGGTATAAAGGCTGCTCTCTGCCCCGGGGCCTTCCTTCTAATGGCTTGTGGTGGGCTGTGTTATGTGATAAACAGTATGTGCTAATGCAGGTGAGAACTTAAGCCATGATGGTTTGGAAGAACACAGTCCATTAATACCTATGGTCATATAATGAAAAGTAACAAATGTATAAATATCAATGCTCTGAGCATTTTATATGTACAATCTAATCTAATCCTCACTCTAATCCAACGAGGTAGGTAATATTCTTATTTCCCTGATGAGACAGCTGATGCTAAGTAACTTGCCCAAGTTCACATAGTTGCAAAGTAGAAGACCTGAGATAAGTACTACAATACACTGCTAACTGAAGAGCTGGGTATGACTCGGCGTTGATCGGGGGTTGGGGAAGTGTATCAATTATATATCGCTAATAGATAACTGATACACTCCATCTATCTAGTTAACAAATCACCCCAACACATTGCCACTGGAGACAATACACATTCATTATCTTGTACTTTCTGTGGGTCAGGCGCCTGTGTGTGACTTTGCCGGGTCCTCTGCTTTGGGATTTCTCACAGGCTGCCATCAACGTGTCAGCCAGGGCTGGGGTCTCATCTGAAGGCTTGACTGGGGAAGGCTTCACTCCCAAGTCTGCCGCTGTGGTCGCTGGCCAGATTCAGTTCCTTGACGTTTGTTGGGCCGAGGGCTTTTATTCCCAGCTGGCTGCTGGCCGGAGGTGTCCTTTACTTCTTTGTCACACAAAGAAAGCCAGCAAGGGAGAAAGCCCACTAGCAAGATGATCTTTTAACATGAACTCAGAAGTGACATTCATTACCTTTGGTTAGAACAAGTCACCAGGCCGGCTTACACCCAGGGAGAGGAGATCACGCAAGGATGTCACCACCAGAAGGGAGGCATCATCTTAGACCGTCTTAGCATCAGGCTGCCAAGGAGGAGAGAAGAGCAGAGCCAGCTCCACTGCCCATGACCCACGTCTGAGGTTAGGTGAACATCCTGCTAACCTTAGAGGCACACGTTTCCTCCCTATGTGCAGAGCAATTGTCCTTCTCCAAGTCAGCTCCTTGAGAGGGTGACCCCCTGACAGCTTTACCCCTGCCCCTCTCGGTAGACATCAGAATGAGATGACCCCAGTCTTGTTTCTGTAATGGCGCTGAGTTCTGCCATACTACTTACCTCACCGTGTCCCTAACCTCCTTCTGCTTCTCCTGAGTGAGGGGTTGATCCATTTACTAATGCAGACGTTTACTGAGCATCTACTATGAGGTTAGCACAGTGCCCACCAATAAAGACCTAGAGACAAAACACACAGGCCCTGGCTTTGAAAGAGCTCAAGTGCTATGATTTGGGCAGAAGATTGTTTTCAAATGCAACATAGCTCTAGGGAGAGAAGACTCAGGAGCTTTTTCAATGATAGCCAGAGGACAGGTGTGACACTAGAGGTTAGTACAGGATGCCGTGGGAGTGCAGGGAAGAGTGAGGGCATACAGGCGTGGAAAGGCAGGGCTTTGGGGGTCTGCCCCTGGGGAGGTGACGTTTGAGCTGAGTCTGGATGGATAATGAGGAGTCAGGAGGTAGTGAAGGACAATGCAGAGATCCCCAAAGATACGAAGGTCCAGAAGTTCTCCAGGACAGAGGAGGCTTGGAGATTTGGAGCCAGCTTGTGAGGCAGGGGGAGGGGCCTGGGAAGGACACATGCCCAGGATAATTCTGCAAAACAGCCTGGCCTCCTCTCTCAGAAGCCCAGCCCTGGGGGAATCATCTGCCCCTTTGAGAAGGGGTTGTTGCCAAAAAATGTCAAGACCATTTACTTATAGAGCAGGTGACAAAAGCGCCTCTCTCCAGTGATTAAGCGGGAGGATGGCCATTGGAAAGCAAATATCCATGTGCTCCTGGGCAGAGTGGCCGTGTCACCTGCTTCTGCCTGGGCACCACAAATGAGGGTAATTGTGGGGTCCCGCCGGCGGTTGCCATGGCAGAAAAGGCACAGGTGGGTGGTTCTCAGACCCAAGGAGACGAGGAGCCCGCAGGCTCTGGGACCTTGGGCACGGCGTGTGTTATCGTGCCTGCACGCGCAGAGAGACAAGGGCCATGTCTCTTAATAAAGGGAGGGAGGTGAGAGTTATTACCCGTCACATGAACCCAAGATGAAATCTAGCAGCCCGAGGTGAGCATTCACCACTGATAAAAATCTGTCTCCCTGTCAGCGTAAAGTGCTACTTAAAAAGCTAATGTATAATTTAAACTATGCAATTTGGGAATGGGCTTCTACAGGGCGACAGCTGAGACTCTCCGCCATGGGTAAAAAGGCCCTGTAGGAACAGTGGAAGGGGAGTCGGGCTTCCAGAATTGACTAGAGGTGCCAGGACACATTGGGGGTGAGGGGTGAGGTGAGGGGTGGCAGGTGCCAGTTCCTTAAGAAAAGGTGACCAAGGGTGTGGAGGGGCCTCAGCTGCGTCCCTGCCAGACGAGGGGCTGGAGTATATTCAGGGCAGAGTTTTGCTTCCCTGGACTTCTTAGGAGACCCCAGGTCTCCAGGGAGCAGGTGGCCCAGGTGACGTCCTTGCTTCCGAGCGGTTCTTGCTGTGGGACAGAACAAGAAGGTGTCCCCTGGAGGGAGTGCTCACTGCAGCCATCTGAAGGGGACCCGGGGTGGACTCTGCTGGGAGCCCCTCAGGCAGAGTCACCCCCACTGCTCCTGTGTGGGTGAAATGCTGTCCCCCCAAATTCACGACCACCGGTGAGTTTTGCTCACCCATGACCACTGTGGAAATGAGATTTGTGAAGATGCAATTCATTAAAATGAGATCACACTGGATCAGAGTGAGCCCTAAATGCAATGACTGGTGTCCTTGTAAGAAAAGAAGAGGCAGAGCCACACCCAGGGAAGAGGCCATGAGATTGTGGCGGCAGAAATCAGTGCAATGTATCCACAAGCCAGGGCACACCGAGGACGGCTGGCAACCGCCAAACACTAGGAGGGAGCGTGGATCACATCCTCCCTCAGAGCCTCTGCAAGGGACCAGCCTTGCTGGCACGTCGATTTCAGACTTCTGGCCTCTGGGAGGAGAACTGGGAAGGAATGTATTTCTGTTGTTTTAAGCTACCTGGTTTGTAATTTTTTTTTGAGACAGAGTCTTGCTCTGTTGCCTGGGCTACATTGCCATGGCGTCAGCCTAGCTCACAGCAACCTCAAACTCCTGCCTCAGCCTCCCAAGTAGCTGGGACTACAGGCGCAAGCCGCTACACCTGGCTAATTTTTCCTATTTTTAGTAGAGACGGCGTCTCACTGTTACTCAGGCTGGTCTCGAACTCCTGACCTCAAATGATCTGATCGTCCCGCCTGGGCTTCCCAGAGTGTTGGGAGTATAGACGTGAGCCACTGCACCCGGCCAGGTTTGTGATCATTTGTCACAGAAGCCCTGGGAAAGGGGCCCAGCCTCCACGCACCCCAGTCCTGGAGGGCTGGCCTGCCGGAGTGCAGACTTGCTTTGTCCAGACTAACCTGGTGTTCTGGGCAGCTGGGCCCCAACCCAGACGTCTACGTGGCTTCTTCCCCTTTACAGCTCCATGGCCGGGCAGGGCCAGGGTCACAGACCCCATTTTGCAGATGGAGAAGCAAAGGGCTGTGGGGCTGGGACCCAGGTGTGTTTTTCTGTGACATGCTTGTCAACGGTAGACTAGGGAACAAAGCAGGGCACACGTGGCAATTCCCGGAGTCCCTGGGCCAGGACCTCAGCAGAGCTCCTCACTGGCTCTCAGTGGCTGGCACCCAGGCAGGCAGGAGGCACCGTGGAGTCACTAGGAGAGTCCTGGGCTGTGCCCGCTGTCCCCACTGCATCTGTGGGGCTGAGCTCCCCTCCCGGCTCCCTTACCACCATCCTCCGCTGCTCAGCGAGGGGAGCCCTGCTCACCTCCATCTCTCCCAGACACCAGCCCAGCGACCCCTGGACCCCTCGGGCCCCAACGGGGTAAAGAGAGCCACAGACAGCCGTGGGAGGGCCTCCCTGCGGGCGGGCACCGTGGGGCCCTGAGCAGGTCACCGGTGGTGCAGGCAGCGCGGGTGCCCCGTAAGCACATCGATAATCATAAAAGGAGGTAAAGTTTATAGTTGGCGACATTTCAGGTACTGGAGGAGAAAAACAATATACGAATTGAAACGATGAAAGATTTACTGCATCTGTCAGTGCAGACAGAGGGGTTGGCTGGAATTATTGCAGCCGGGAAGAATTGTGTTTTAGGATCTGCCCCAGGTATTAATTTGTGGCGGGCTTATCCTGTCAGGAACATACAATGCTCATGGTGTCGAGAAGTAATACTTTAAAGGGCCTTAATGCCAATTGGATGGGAGCGGGGAGTCGGAGCCTGGGAGGCAGCTGATCCCCTTAGCAAGGTTTTCCAATAAGTTCCAGATGAAAAGCGTGAGGCTGCTGAGTAATATCATCTTTGGAGACTCTCAAACTAGATCTGCCTCCGCCTGTTGTGCCGGCTCGTGCATCACCGTCCTCCCCGATGCCCAGAGTGACGCCGTCGCTCCCGCTCACCGGGGGTCTGGCAGACTGCAGGGGCCCCGCGTGGAGGTCGGGCATGGTGGGCCCCGCCGGGCGCCTGGAGACTCCGAGTCCTGAAGCCCTCCTCTCACTAGCTCAAAGAGAAGGGCAGAGACCGGGGGAACCCCTGCAGGCTCTTCGGGAAAAGGCATTCTGTGACCCGCAGTCCACACCCCCCTGTCTTGTCCCAGAGTCTGGGCACGTCTTTTCCGCAGCCTGGAGATGGACCGTCCTGCCACTGTGACCACCCAGTTACCAGAAGCCGCCCCCATCTCCTCCGTCTCCCCTGGTCCAATCTGATTTTTGCCAAATGCCATATCCCAAACTGGGAAATAGGTCAGAGAACATGCAACTTGCATCTCTTGAGGTTTGAATGTTTGTTATCCTAATTCGGAAAGTTTTCACCCCTCGGCATGTCTGTGCCTGACTTCCTTCATAGTTTACCCTCTTCTTTTGGTCCAGGGCCTCCTGGAGCTACAGTACACAGCGGTGGTTGGAGCCAGGTGGGAGGACAGGCAAATGAGAGGACTGGAGTCCCTGGAGTTCTGTGGGAGCCACCAGCCCCCAAGACCGCCCCACCCCAGGCCACAGGAACAAGCGGGAGCTGGCCAGAGCAGGTGGGACCATGCAGGAAAGAAAGGGTTAATGTCCGTGCCAGCTCTCGTGGGCCCTTCTGGCCCCATAAAGGGTGACTGTGAAGGGGCTGACTCTAGTACCAGCCAGGCTGGCTCGGCAGGGTGGCCGGGCGTCTCACAGACCAGCTGAGGACCAGAGTGCAGGTGGGGGGAGATGGCTGGACTATGTCATCAGGTCCTGCCTGCTTGAGACTTGTGAGGGACACTTGTATATTGGAAGCTACGGTTTGGCCAAGGCTGGGTCAGCTTCCAGAGCGGCAGGCATGAGCCGGGGCTCCCTGCGGGTGGAAGGTGAGGAGGGGTCACAGGACTTCTTGATGAAGTGAGGACCTCTTTCAAACAGCTACATGGGGGACAGGGAGGTCTCACTCCTAGCTCCCCAGGGCCGAGCAGCTGCACATGCCTGGCTTGTCACTCTCTCGGGAGCAGGGAGCCCTTCCGCACCACCAATGGGCTCATGGCGGGCGTCCCCTCTTCTCAGGAGAGTTCCTGAATGCCAGGGTCCCTGCGGTTGCCCAGGGGGAAGCAGAAAGAGCTTTGAGGAAGCGTAGGGCAGGCTGGTTCCTCCCTTGACCTTGGCTGAGGTCCGAGGAGGCAGCTCCAGCCTGGCATGGGGCAGCCAGTGATAAATCTGTCTTCCTTTGGTTGGGAGCCCAAAGTAGAACCCCTTCCAAAGGTGCGCGGGGTGCAGGTGTCCTCAGGACCAAGAGCAATTTAAAAATGAAAGAACAATTTTCTCACATTGACCACGCATATTGAAGTCCTGCTTTTAGCCCTCCCTTCCCCCACTGCCCGAAGACAGAAGGAAAAGGACTCTTTTCCTGGGCGGGCACCGCGGCTTCAGGGCTGCACCAGGGGTGCCTTGGTCTCTGCAGAAATCTGGCCCCCTGGGTAGAGCGGACGCAATGGGACAGAGAAGGTTGTACATACACAAAGCATGTCTTGTGTTCATGCTGGAGGCGTGGGGGCAGCGAATGCCCATTTCCTGGAATCCCCCGGGTGGGTTTTGCTGGTGGGGTTTGCGGGCTCCAGTCCCGGTCCCGCTTGCCTCCCCGGCACAGCCTGTGAGCTGTGGCGGCAGCAGTGGCAGTCGGTCACAGCTGCAGTCCTTTCTCTGAGTTCGGAGCCAGCCGAGAGATGGACCCAGGCTTCAGAGAAAGGGAGTTCAAAAATCCCAGCTTATTATCCATAAAAGCTGGATTAGCAAGGCTGTGGAGCCCCAGTGGGCTGTCATATCCTCCCTGCTGAATTGAAATAGTCCCCAAATCACCGCACAGGGTGAAATCTCTGCAGGGATGAGCAGATTGGATGGAAACCTTTTCACAGATCAGAAGGAGGGAGGGAGGCCAGCGGGGCTGAGCTGGGCCCGTGAGCTCCGCCAGCCTGGAATGAGTGAGGGGTGAGAGGGAGGCTGGGAGGGCCCTGTTCATCTTTCCCAGCAGGGCACCTTGGTGGTGGGGGAAATTTGTCACCGTGTGGGTCTGCACAGGGCACTGTGGTATTAGGCATCCTTGGCCCCCCATGCTCCAAATGCCAGCAGCACCCCTTGGCCATTGCGACAACTACCCCTACCCCATTTCCCAGTGCCCCACAGATGGGCAGTATCACCCCAGGTGAGAGCCACTGAGCCATGGGGTCAAAAGACAAGGGGAACGGCCACTGCCCATCGCCCCTTCATTTTGGGGTGCGGTACAGGGCAGGAAGCCCTCCAGGTAACTTGCCTGGATGGATAAGAGAAGCAGATCTGGCCCTGGGGTTGGGCGGCGGGGGTTGGTGGGGGTGTCAGGAGAGGCTCAGATGACAGAAGGGAGAGAAGAGGAACGAGGTGACCATCAGAGGGAGGGAGTCGTGTACAGAGGATTTGGAAGCCCAGAGTGCAGCGTTTGCACAGGACACAGAAAGCACAAGGGAGCCACAGAGGGGGTTAAGCAAGGATGTAGGCTGTTTAAGCTGCAGCTGAGACAGAAAGGTCCTGCCCATACAAGAGCCACCTTTCTTTCCTCTGTAGCTCCCAAGCACCTGAAATGAGTCCTCCACTCTGCTGAGAATGACCTTTGTCTGACTGCACCATCACTTCCTTAGGTCACCATGGGGACAGGGCTGTAGGTCCAGGTCCTCCCTGAATCTCTTGCAAGGAGTTGCATAATGCAGTGCTTTGCACTCAGTAGAAACCCGACAAGCAATTGAAGCAAAGGAAGGAATGACAGAGTGAAAGAATGTTACACCCTTTGTTGCCTCCGCCCTGACTTCCCAGCCCCCAGTCCAACTCTGAGCTCTTCTACTCATTCACCCCCAAGGTTTCTGGAGAAGGGGGTCCTCCTCTGTCTAGACCCCAGGTCTGTCCAGCGTGGCGTCTGCCCAGCAACCCTCTTCCCTATTACCCACCCGGAGCCTCTGACCTTTGCCCACCCCCAGGAGTGTTGATGGCTTCATTTTTACTTTCTCTTGCTCCTTATCAATCTGCTCTGCAACAAATCCTCCAGCTTCCCCGTGACCTCCTTGTCCTGTCTGAAGTGCCCATTCCCTACACAGCTCCTCCTGGACCAAGACCGCCTCCCCCTGCCCTGCCCAACCCTTCGGCCCGACTCCCCCCTCCCTCGGCCGGGCCCCCGCCCCTCTGCAGGGTTCGCAGCACACGTTCATTTCATTAACA
Source organism: Lepilemur ruficaudatus (assembly GCA_963574885.1). NCBI lineage: Eukaryota > Metazoa > Chordata > Mammalia > Primates > Lepilemuridae > Lepilemur > Lepilemur ruficaudatus. The sequence goes on along the minus strand of CAUYRT010054287.1, from coordinate 21,404 downwards.
CAATCCCATCTCTCTCTGGGAAGTCGCCACCATCATCTACCACCACAGTGAACTTTTTAGAAGGCTCCCTATTTATACATGAGCACAAATGCCAGCCCTGCCTGGGGAGATCCCTTTAATCCACAAAATTATTTCCGTGGGGTGAGAGGCACTTCTGTCACAGTAGGATCTAGAGAGGAGTTTAGCGTTGTTCTGAATGAGATTGCAGAACCTCATAAGGGGTCCAGCTGTCTGCAAAGGACATGGGTTGGAGTGAGCTGCCCGTGACTGGGTGTATGCAAGTATCAGGTGGCCTCTGAGGGCCCTTTAAGAGCTAATGAGGATACACTGAAAATAAAAATGGCAATGCAGATTGCAAGTCTTGGGGAAGGAGGGGCAGAGAAAATCCTATGAGATTCAGTGGTTGAAAAGGGGCTGGGGAGGGCTGTGGCAGGAAGGGCCTTGGGGCAGCTTCTATGCCTGCAGGGCAGAGCCGGGCTGGGGATGTGGGAAGGGAAGATGATGGCCGGGTTTGGGTTGTGCTCAGCCGGAGAGGCAAGCAGGGAGTCCGTGACCCTGCTCTGCAGGAGGCTGTAGACACAGAATTTCTTCCCCCTTCCCAGTAGACTCGGGGGCTGCATGCACGGTGCTGCAGGAGCACAGGGTGGGCCAGACCCTGGGTTGTCATGACAATACCATGTAGCCCTCACCCTGCCCTTGCCGGGGGCCAGGGTGAAGCTGGACAGCAGTGTCCATGCAGGGAGGCTGCTGCTTCTGAGGGAAAGACCTGTGGCCGGGACCCTCCCAGCCAAGAGTCAGCTGGTTCTGACTGCTTCTCCCTGGGGCGATTCTGCGGTTGCTATGCGCTTTTCTTCAAAGTTCCCGAGAAAAAACAGAGAAGATCCCCTAGGGCAGTGTCTGGCACATGGCAGGCACTCAACAATATATTTTTTAAATAAATGTAATTTGATTATGTTGCTTAAGCCCTGCTTAGGCACAGATCATGTTCTCCAAAGACGGCCCCAGTAGTATCTCCCATTCCATGGGCTCTTTTTACCATCTGACCTTGACACTACTCTCCCTGGATCCTGAGAGGACCTCTGTGACCACTCTGACCAAAGAACATATGGACATTAAGTGATTTCCAAGTCTAGATTATAAAATGCCATGAACTTGCATCCTCTTGGAGACTCTTATTCTTGGAACCCAGTGGCCATGCTGTTTGGAAGCCCAAACTAGCCCCCTGAGAGAAACCCCATATAGTGTTTTGGCCAACAGCCCAGCTGAGGTCCTGGCCACCAAGTGTCCAACACCCAACTTGTGAGTGAAGATGCCCCCAGATGATTCCAGCCTCAAACTGTTGAGTTGCCACCAGACTTCTCATCTCCCCAGCTGAGGCCCAAGACATCCAAATTCCCGACCCACAGAATCCATGAGAGATAACACAGTGATGGTTGTTTCAATCTACTAAGTTCTGGGGTGACTTGTTACCCAGTGATAGGTAACCAATGCAGTCAGCATCCATGTGGAGCCCACTGGCTGGGCTCCCTCATGTCTGGCTTAGCCAGAGCTGCCTTTGACTAGAGCTCAGTCTCCCCTACCCAAGAATGGTTGCCAGGGAAACAGGCTCCCCTGGCACAAGGGGTGGGAGCAGACTTTTCAAGGAAGTGCCTGGAGCTGCCTTCCTTAGCAGAGAGCCCTTGCATTTTCAAGGCTTGACCAGTGCAGAAGAATCTAAAGCTGTCCCTTCTAGTTCTTCCTCCGACACCAATTCTGTTATGACTCTAGACATGGCCTCCTCTGTCTGTAGCTCTCAGTTTCCCCTCTACGTAAGGAGCAGGTTGGACAAGGTGAACTGTTAGGCCTCTTTTGGCTCTAGGCTTCTCCCAGTGGATTTGCTGGCCCTACTCTGCATGGGGGTCTGCGTCTGACTGTGAGGGTATGCAGGGCAAGGGACAGGAAGAGACCTGAGGCTCCGTGGAGGAAAGGGGATCTCTCCTACCTTTGGCAATTTATGGAACGTTAACGACGTGCTAGGTCCTGGATCTAGGTAATTAATAACACTCTGAACACATTGGCCTTCTTTATTATTTTCTTGTCTCCACTGAGGTCATTTGCAAATGATTAATCTAAACCATTATTTAGATTCTGTGTAATAATTTTTAGACCAGCATTGATTACCACAGCTGTCTCTAATCTGTCCGAGGGTGATCATTTTCCATTGAAGGGGCTGGCTCATTGATGTTTATCCTCCTAAGAGGAGGGTGATCCCCCAGGTCAGGAGACATGCGTTGACCATTGCCTCGGTTTCCCCACTTGTGAAATTTCCCATCAGGGGACCCCGAAATCATAGAAACTGGTCTTACATTTGCTTCCTAGGCGTGTGACTTGGAATGTCTTGTCCTCTCTGAGCTTTAGTTCCTTTGAAAATACTGCCCCCTCTGCCAGAAGACATTTTGCCTTTGTACCTTACCCAACCCTCGATCCCAGCCTGGTCAGCTCCTATTTGCCCCTCGGGCCTCAGCTTCCCTACTGTTTCCTCCAGGCAGCCTACCCTAAACCCTCCCCTGCTGCTGTTCCCAAGGCCAAGTAGAGCAGCCCACCTGCAGGCTCAGAAGGAACAGGTACCAGCCCCTCATTGCTCTGATAGACACATCTCCATCCCCCATCAGACTATAGACGCTCACAAGAGCAGTGGCCAAGGCTGTGCACTTCCTGCTCTGGTCCCAGGTCCTTGCACAGCCCCGGGCTCATAGTAGATGCTCAATAAATAGTCATTGAACACATGAGTAGAGATAACACCCATGCCCCCACCTCCCACGATCCGGTGGCATGATGAATGCGCAAACTCTCCTGCAGAGCAGGACACCAGGTGAAGAGTTATTATTACCATTAATGACAACAAGCTGCCAGATGCATGTAGCTCCTCCGTTGAAGGACACACCAGCACCTAAAAGCAATTCACATCTTACCCAGGTCTGAGCCGTGAGCAGCTGGGGTGAAAATGCTGCGCCCTTGCAGGGGCAAGCAGGCTCCTGGAGACGGAAAGGGCTCCATCAAGGCTCCCGAATGCCGTGGGAAATCCCAGGGCCCCTAGGAGGAGGGAGCGTCAGCGTGGGCAGTTCTGTCCAGCCTTGGTGGCTCCTCTGTCCCTCCCTCCCTTGGCTCTTCCTTTCCACTTCCTCGACGAGGAGGATGCAAAACTCTGTGGGGACACAGGGTATTGAGTCTTGGGATGGGAGGTGGTGTGTTCTGCCATCTGGGGCTGCTAGCCAAACAATGGCTGTAAGAGCTTTCTGGGAAATAAGGGAGAAAAAATGGCCATGTTTTGGGGTATTGAGAAGTGCACTCCCTAAGAAATGTCCACCAGGTGGGCTGGCTTCCCAAGGCCTCTAAGGCACCCAGGAGGTCTCATCTTGGGGAGTCCCTGCAGCCATTTTCTCCAAGAGGCAAGCCACCCCTCCCCCCAGCCCATATTAGGCTCAAACTCTGTAGGCTTTGCAACTAAAACCCCAGGGCATACTTGGGTGTGGAAGGGAGAATCGAGTGTGGGTATTACACTGTGAAACCCCTAATGCCTGGCCTGGCAAATGAATTAACTTGGTAAACAAAATGCATATATCTGCATATATTTGAATACATGAATAGGATCAACTCAGACCCTGCCCAGGTCCAACTTCTCAAGGCAGGAGGAGGAGGAGAGAAGGGGAGAGGAGGATCCTGGAGCAAGAGGGCTGGACGGCTCCCGAGGCTGCACCTTAAAGAGCCCGTGCCTTTGCATGCGGTATTTATAGATTAAATGCACAAGCGTCCCCCTGCTGCATTAAAAACTACCCATCAAGGCTGAGGACTCCAAGGAGCAGTAAAATCAATCTCATTGCATAAAGACAACAGCAAGCAATTGGCATGACATTTTAAGTAAATGCTACAGCCATTTGTAAATGTTCATTTTCCAGGAGACCCCATCTATTATATGACAGCTATTTTCTTAGCATCCCAGTGTGAATTCAGTCGGTTTACAGATAAGCCCGTTGAGGAGAATGGATATCAAGATGTAAAGTGCTATAATACGGACAATTTGTTACCGCGGCACTAAGTCACTCCGTCATTATCTATCTGCCTCTTGCAGGGCCTGGGACGACTTGGCTAGTTTTTGTGGTTGGCGTTAATAAGCGGGGGGGTCTGAAGTGGGTGGGGACAAGGGAGGCAGGGGTGTCACTGAGGTGGGTCTCCGAGGCAGAGGGGATGAGTCTTGTTACAGTCCTGGGGGTCAAGACTTGCCCTTTTCAGACGCTCCTTCCCCAAGGAGGCCCAAGCAGGAGAGACGGTTTCCCACCCAGAGCAGCAGAGAAGGGCCCGGAACCTGCCCAATATCAGCAAGGCCCTGGTTCCAAGAGGAGAGGGCCCGTCAGAGGCCAGGGCCTGTCAGAGGCCAGGAACACTAATCACAAGGCGGACTGCTCTGTTTCTCAGATGCCTGGCTGGACTGGCTCATTGGATTGGACTGGGGGGGACTCCCTTTCTTGGGGTGTCATCCCCACCCCCATGCCTCCTGGCAGAGCAGAGGGACTGAGAAAGGACTGACTCAGTTGGAACTGAGAAATATCATAGCAGCTGCATGCAAACCTGCCCAGGAACTGCCTGGCTTGAAAGATGGCCCAAGAGAAACTGAGGGTCCCCCAGCCTCATAACTCACCACTAACTTCGACAACCCAGACATTTCCAAGGAGGAAGTAAATGACCCCCTGGGTGAACCTGGAGTTGCACTGAAGAGGTGCAGAGTGAGGTGGGTGACGGATCACACCAGGCTCCCCGGTGGCGTGGGGTGATGGGAAGGAGGTGAGAGGCCCAAATGCCCGGAGACTAAAGTTCAGTTTCAAAAAGGGTGGGAGTCCGGAGAGATCGACTACATGGCTGGTCATTTAGGGCACAAACCTCAGGGCACCCATGTACTGGCCCAGGCTTTCTTGGTGCCTGTGCTTCCAGCTTTTGCCATCTATTCACTGCTTCACTCACTCATTCATTCAGTAGACATTTGGGGGCCTAGCAGGTCTTTCCCTGGCAATCCTGACCTCCCTTGGGCTTTGCTTGCAGCCAGTCAGGCCGAGCACAGGGCAGATCGTTCAGCCTGTTAACCTTTGTAGGGCGTGAACCATAACGCCCGTGCCTAGCTGTGTCTGGCCCATAGTAGGACACAAATAGCTGCTGCATAAATGAACGAATGAACGAGAGAATAAATGAATAAAGGAGCACACAGGTGCATGCCTCTACTGCTCGAGTGCTTGTTTGCCAGGGGGCTGGCGTCTCAGCAGGGCCTCGCCGCGGATGGTCTGCACGATTCCTCAGCAGGCAAGTCCTGCGGCCTGAGTTTGCATCCCAGGTCTGGCGAGAGCCCGCTGCGAGCGGGAGCAAGTTGCTCCACTCGTTTGTGAAATGGGGCCGTGTGATCTGTGAGCGCCCTTCCATCCGTAGGTCCTGGGACTCTGCAGAGGAAAGCGGAGGCCAGCAGACACCGCAGGGAGGTTTGTACTTGCAGGGGTGAGTGGGCGGGGCACGCATCTGAGGTGTGTGCACGGTTGGCTGGCGCTCAGCAATGGGAGCTTTGGTTTTCATTCCTCAGGGTCGGGGGTGAGGACAAGGCTGGCACTACCCAGGGAACTGTGTGTCTTTCTGAGAAATGCCAGTCTCTGGATTCCAACCAGGCTTCCAGAAGCGGCTTGCTCAGAACTACCCCTTTCTGGACCCATTTGATTCCGCCTCACAGGGACAACTCTGCCTCGTCCCAGGAAGCTGCTCAGGAGGTCCCCAGGTCCCCATGGTGGGGAAGTCCAGGCCTCTGAGCTGCTCAGCGATGACCCCCACCGAGCACAGACCCCGTGGCTTCCAGCCGGCTTGCACCCTGAAGAGGTGAGGAAGGGAGCATGTGGGGAAGGGGGCAGGGGAACACATCGCACGTGGGCGGCCAAGGAACCACACCTGGTGGCCGGCAGAGGGGCGTGGGCCGTGGAGAAGTTAGAGGGATGTTCCGAGGTAATGAGAGGTCGTGTCCCTGGAGGGCCATGTCCAGGCTGGTCTGGGCTGGAAAGCGTTTGCGGTTTATGGAGAAATGTGGAGGTGCAAAACTCAGTTCTTCTTTTAAGGTAAATAAATGAGCAATTGCCAGCTGAGGTGGCACCGAGAGTACTTAGCTTAATCAAGCGGTGTCATCCCCGAGGTAATTTACAGGCTCCATCCGTCACCGTCCTCTCACGCTCTCCGTGTCACCGCTGCTAACAGTTCCCGCACCAAGGCAGAAAGTTGCAAAGCCGACTTTCAGTACGTCTGCACGCCCACTCACACAGCTCTTGCGTCTCTGCGCAGAGGCAGGGGTGACGTTCTAACGGGTTGACAAGCGGGGTGGCCCGGGAGCTGAGCAGTCAGAAAGGCCACCAGCCACTGCCGCCCCAGTTAGCCTCCGCCAAACACCGGACTGGGCAGGGGTGAGGCAGGGAGGAGGCCCTGCCCTCCCTGGAGCTGGAGGCCCTTAAGAACTACGAGTTCTCGTTTTTACAACACACCTGGGAAGGAAAACCAAGGAGGACGGTATTCTCCTCGTTTTATACCTGGGCAAACTCAGGCAGGTTAGGAGAACGGCCATCCATCTGCTGTTACAGATGACAGTGGGTTTGAAGTCGCAGGTCCACTCTAGAAGCAGAGAGAGCAGCATGGTGGTTGCCGGGGGCCAGGGAGGAAGGGAAATGGGGAGATGTTGGACAAAGAGTACAAAGTGTCATGATGAATAAATTCTGGGGCTCTATTTACAGCATGGTGACTGTAGTTAATAACAATGCATTGTTTACTTGAGAATTGTTGAAAATCGCCAAGAGAGTAGATCTTAAATGTTCTCGCCACAAAAAGTAGGTGAGAGGAGGGATATAGTAATTGGGTTGATTAAATGATTTCACAGTGTATACATATATCAAAACATGTTGTACACAGTAAATATACACTATTTTTAATCTCTAATTATACCTTAATAAAGAGGGTGGGAAAAACCCTCGGGTAGAGTCTGGATTCGAACCCTGGCTCTATCGTTTAGGAGCTGTGTGGACTCCTGTAAACTTCCCGATCTCTTTCCTTCTAGTCCCATGTCTATAAAATGGGGCTAGGGACACCCACCTCACTGAGATTAAATGGCATCACTGTGCCTGGGATAGAATCGGCATTTAAAGAGTGGGAGGCAGTTCTGGAAATGTGGGGTGACTTGGCTCAAGTCCACGGCGGGTCAGAATCGGGGGTGAGGTCCAAAATCTGAGTCTCTCAACTCTCATTCCCACAGTTTCCATAGCAACGAGTCCCAACTTGGCATTGAGGGTGCTTGATTTTGTGACATCCATGGTATATAAAATTATCTGAAGGCCATCGCACAATAATCGCATCGCACACTCTCCTGTGCTTTCCCTTGGTGGGGATGTCATCGAGATTTGACAACAATGACAAGATGTCAGTTCGGCTCCTGAGGAGTCAGCCTTCTCAGGTTCAGCCCGTTGAGATGATTTTTGCCTTCAGTTCTTGACAGGGGAACAGCTGGAGTCAGATTCAACCGTTTGCACCTTTCTAATTAACCTCCAGATACCCAACTCCAATCCCCCCAGACCCTTTGCTTCTAAGTGTCCGACTTATTCCTCCAACACCCCAGAGCGCCGGGCCGTAGCCTTCATCATCAAAACCTCTCTCCTGTCCCCTACCCTACCAGCCCTGAATCCAGTGGCAAAAATACCGCAGCTGGGCTCCTTAAACTTTAATGGTCACAGAATCGGCCGTGAGGCTTGTGAAAATGCTGATTCTGATTCAGCAGCAGGTCTTCTGCATTTCTGACAAGCTCCCCAGTGGTGCTGCTGGCTAGCGCTCCCGGTCGCAAGACACTTCAGCGGTGATTCTCCAACTCTGGCATCAGAGACACATTGGAATCACCTCTCGGGCTTGTTAAAACGGATCGCTGGGTTCCACCGCCAGAGCTTCTGATTCCGCAGGTCTGGGACGGGGCCTGAGAACCTGCATTTCTAACAAGTTCCCAGGTGATGCTGATACTGCTGGTCCAGGGAACTGCACCTTGGGGACCATGGCACCAAAGACTGGGATGCTGCCAGGTGATGCACAAAGCCTCCCAGCTCACAGCTCACAGCGTGCTCCACCTGGGCGCGGACCAGGTGTCGCCCCTCTGGGCCTCCTCTTCCTTCCCCCATCTCTCCCTGGATGAGGTTTCCTATGTGGAGTTCTCTGCTATCACAGGGCACAACCACCCCTCCATCCCTGCATGGAGGATATATATATATACACACAGAGCTAGATGGAAAGAGACTAATTTTGCAAAATCTGCACAAAAATCGGCTGAATTTATGTTTCCCCTGCAAGAGAAATGCTGCCGAGTGGAAATAAAATGCAGGATTCTTGGGCACTTCTATTACCTCTTCATGTCACTGGCAGTGACTGATGGCAAAAAGTAAGATTGCAAACGGAACCGTTTTTGCTTTGCCCAGAACAAACTCCACCCGGCGACGGCGGAGCCTCCTGCAAATCTGCGGTTCTCCCTGGCGTCCCTGACAGCAGCCAGGCAGGCGGCAGGAGAGCGGCCAATGTGAGGAGAGGGGGCCTTTGCCGGCCCAGGCCCCGGGGGCCCGTCCTTCACCTCCAAGCAGGGCCCCTGTGGGCAAAAGGGAATCCAGTTTGATTTAATACGGTTCATTTTTCCTCCTTGTTTTAATCACAGAGTAATAATAATAATAAACTCGCCTTTATATAGTGTCTTTCATTGCCAGTGTATCACCGAACACTTTACAGATTTAATAATAGAGTTTCAGAAATAAATAATGGGAAATAATAATAGGAAGGATAAATAACGTATTTATGGAATTGTGTCGTGGTTTATGGTGGTAAACAATTCCTCAGACAGCCGGTAGCAGGAAACTGAGATGTTTGGAGGGGAGAAGGGGAAGAAGAGAGGGATGCCTTCAGGTGAGATTCCTGCTGAAGGGGTGCGGGGGGATGAAGGTGAGTGGGCTGCCAAGAGGCTTCCTGGGTGGGGGCTTTCCTGCCGGGGAAGGGGCTGGGAGAGCAGCTCTGTGGGGCACCTGTGTGTGGAGGAGGTAGCTGTCGTAGGAGGGTTTCTCCAGACAGAAACACCAACCAGGGAGGGGCGTGATGTTTAGGAGGGGACACACGGTGCAGGAATGGGGAGGATATAGGATTGGACTGAGTAGAAGCTGAGCCAGAATGGCCAAGGCTTTGGACTCTTAGTGACCTGGTTTGGTCACTAGATGCAAAGGCTGCCTAGGAAGGCTGCAGCCTCAGGTCAGGCCACTCTCTACAGCCAAGGGCGGCTGCTGCAGCACCGGGGAGTGAGCCTGCTTTGGAGGGAGTGGCAGGCACAGGGGGATGTCTGGGATATAGTCCAGTCTGGAATGAGGCCTTTGAAAGGAGAGGCAAGTTGTATAGAAATTTCTCTGAACACATTGAATACTCCTCCCTGAGCCTCCAGTTGGCGCCAAGCTGGAGGGATGGGTGGGGTCAGAGGTGCAGAGGAAGCTGACAGGAAGAAGAGACAGGGACCTGGCCCTGCTTCCAGGCTGGGTGGGAATTGCCAGAGTTCTCCTCTTGCCTTTCCATAGCCGTCCCTCTTCCCCCGTCAATGGTGCAGAGACTGGAGGTTTAACCCACGATGCTGTCAGCCGGCCGGGCTCTCATCTGATTACGTGCTTGGCACCATCTCGGGGCTCTACATATGTTGTCTCTTTTGTAGAAGAGGAAACTGTGACTTGGAGGCTGAATCACTTGCCCAGGGACAGCAGCGACGGTGTGGCCAAGTCAGCCCCACTCGAAGTCCATTTCTGCTGCAGACTGAGGTTTTGGTGGAAGTGAAAATGATGCCAGCATCGAATGCTGAGGGTTGGTAAGTCCTTGGACCTGTTTCCAAAGGCCACAGACCTCTGCTAGATGCCAGCCCCCGTCTGTGGATGGAGAGCCAGGCCTGGGGCCTGGCGGCAGAAGCCGCTGGGGACAGGCGTGTCACTGAGGCCTGGGCCTGCTGCCGGCCAGCCCTGTGGCACTGTGCTGCCGCCAAATGGCCCCGTACAGGGAAACCAGCTGTGGCCGTGGGCCCTGTTTTGGTTCCAGCCACTGCCTGGCAGGTGGCTACCTGGCATTGGCCTGACCCAGCAGAATCTCCCACTGGGTGGCTCTTGTTCCTGTCGGAAAATTCTAGACCCAAGCAGTGCTCACCTCGCTGGTGCCTTATATGGGCTGTAAATCTATTAGTCCTTTTTATTGTTTTGTAGGTGGCAGATCACTAACTCACAAAGCACATGTCCATCTCCCCAGAGCGGCTCTGGTGTCTGGCTGCCGGGCAGATGCAACTCTGTACCTGGCGGGGGCACGAGAGCAAGAGGAGCCGAGTGCTGGGTGGCCAGATTTGGGCAACTCTCCCCTCCCAGACCCCGGTCACCTCCCATTCGTACGATGTATGTTTCTTGAGCACTTACTACGTGCCACTGTGCAATGCCCCCTGGATAGAGCCTCAAACAAGCCAGGCAGACCTCTTGCCTGCCCAAGTGATTCCAGAACTAACTCTATCTTTGCAATCCTGCTAAGCAGGTCAGAGCCCCGGGTGGATGCCTGCACAGTTGACATTTACAGAGCCTCGGTTTCCACATCTGTAAGGTGGCAGGGATCCCTGGTAGTCGGCCATTCAGAAGTTTGCAGCAAAACTGAGTAGCCTGTGTGTGGCCCAGGCCCCCACTCTTGCTTTCCAATGCAGCGATGTGATTGTCACCAGCGATGGCATTTGTTACTGTTTCCTCCTTGTCAGCGCTGGCAGGTTGTGCAGAGATCTCCTGCTGGGCACGGTGTTTAGTATTGGAGTCAGACAACTGATTTGCATTTTATTCTTTTTAAAACGAGAAGCCTCCCTCACCGCCTCCATCCCAGGAGGTAGGCGCTCCCTGCCAGGGATGGTGGGCAGGGACCAAGGGCCTCTTGGGGCTCTGGATTCTTCCAGCCCCAGGGTTTGGTGAGCTCCTGGTGCCAGCACGCCCATGTCCGCCCCCACTGGCCAGCCAGGCACCCTCTGGGCAGAGATGTGTCTGGGCCTTGCAGGGCAAGGTGTGGGTACAACCAGAGAGTCCTTAACCTCGGACAGCATAGAACGAAGCTCGGTTGAGAGCACAGATAAAAGAATGGAAAAGCTGTGCTCACAGAGCAGGAGGCTAGCAAGTCCTAGCGGGAGCAGACACTGCCATTTATGCAGAGCCTGGCATCACCCAGAGAGAGCCGGAGGGAGCCTGAGCTGACCCCCTGCCCAGCCAGGCAGTCCTCACCCAGATGCTGCCAGGAAGGGGACCCCCACCCCAGTGCCACCCCCTGGGTGGGTTTTGTTGTTTGAACCTACTCTCCCATCACAAGTCCACCCAGCAGCATTAACAGAGGCTCTGAAGTCCCCAGTGTGGCTCTAACCCAATGTCACCACCAGTGTGAATTTAGGGCATGGTGCTGAGAATGTCTCCATTTTCCCATCCGTAAAATGGAGATAGTGACAGCGTGGACCGCAAGGTGGTTTGGGAAGATTCACCAGGTTAATGAATAATTATCCAGGTTCCAGTGGAAAATGGGGAGTATCAGTCTTCCCCCACCCTGCCCTCGAACTCACCGAGCCAAATGGGATCAGTCTTGGAGGCCCAATAACGCTACAGCAAATCAGCAGACTCTGGCCTGGGGCGGAATCCAGCCCTACTGCGGCCTGTTTTTGTAAATAAAGCTTTACTGGAACACGGCCACACTTACTCATTTACCTGCTGTTTGTGGCTGCTTTCACACAACAGTGGCGGTTGCGTGGTCACAACAGAGACTGGGCCACGAAGCCCAAAATGTTTGCTATCTGGACCTTTAAAAAAAGCTTTTGCAGACCCCTGCTCTAAAGCCCAGGGCGCCCTGAAAACGTCGGAGAGGAGAATGCTCCCAGGGCCAAAGTCAGGGTCTTCTACTCTCTTCTCTCCAAGTCTAGGCCTTGGACTCTGCCTGGGGGAGACCTGAGCCCACCAAGCTGTCTCCGGGCTCACTGCCTTAACCAGTCGGCTGCCCCAAGGGTTGCCCCCTGCCTCACAGACCTGTCCTTCCTGGAACAGAGAGCTGGCACCAGGAGGCAGAGAGTGGTGGCCTTCAGGCTGGCTGAGGGAAGCAAGCCCTGGCCTGGTCCCAACCTTGTGTACCAGGCTAGGACGTGGCCCAGCTGACGTCAGTATCCTCCCAACCAGGCCCTGCTTCTCCTCCTTAGGAGAGAGTACAGATTCTTTTCCTAGCACACTCCTGATAGGGAAGTTCCAGAAGGTTCTCATCTGAAGAGGTAAGAGGAAGAGGGCCTTGTGTGTCTGAAATATCTTAAGGGCTCAAAGGAATGCTAGCTGTTACTAACTATTATAAATCCAAGTTTCTCCTGCTGCTTCTATTTACTCGTCCTAACACAACCTTCTAACCATTCAGAATAAATTGACTCCCTTTTCCATAGGACAACTTTAAAAAATATTTGAAGATCCTTGCCTCGGAGTCACTAAGCGGGAGAGTGGCAACTCTGCCCCGCCAAGTTCTAACAGTTCCCATCACATGGGGTCACCTCCCTATAAGTGACATTTCAGTGTCTCAGAGTTGAGCCTATTTGCTATTCAAAAATGTGTAAATAACCTAAAGTATACGTAGTAATCCTGCAAACCACGGTATTTCATTAGAACACCCTGTTCCTGGAACTTCCTGGTTACGTCGAAACGCAGCACCCGGCGGAGTGTTTGAGTTCTCAGCTGGCCTTGGCCACACTGAGCGTGGTGTGGGTGCAGGAGGACGCAGATCGAAGTGGGCGTCAGAGTAATTGGTTGAATCAGAGTCGCCGCCTCTCTTTAGCTGTGATTATTCATGGACTCACAGGACTTAAGGGGGTCACTTGCCCCCCGACTGAGCCTCAGATGTGGCATGGAAATAACACCACCCACCTGTGGGATCACACGGAACCGTCTGCAAACGCGGTCCCGGCCTCCCGGCCACACGGGGTAGGGACGGAGCATGTCAGACGCAGCTGCGCCCGGGCCTGGTCTCTGCATCATCCAGTCCACGCAGCACTTGGAGTGTATCTTTGATAAACGGCTGCACTTTTGCATTCTAATTGGTAACAGAAGCAACACCTCAGAGGCCCTTGAGAAGTCCCAAGTCCCACTCGAATGGGAGAAGAAAGTGTTTCCAATGAGAGGAAAAAGACTGTTAGAAAAAAAAAAAATTCAGGCAGTAGTTGGGAGGACAAAAATGGAGACTGGGGAAGCTTGTTCTGGCAGACAGGAGATTGGGCTTGTCTGGGCCTGGAGATCAGACCAAACCAGCGGCACCCCTGGGGTCTGGGGAAGCAGAGGGGGTCCAGGGAGTTGGAAGCAAGAGGAATTCTCAAGTGGGGACTCAGCATTCTTGGATATCTGAAGAGAGAAGGCTGGGATGTGGCTAGACACCGGTGTCCAGCTCTAGGTCAGCAGGTGAAACCTCTCAAAAGCTTGGCCGAACTGGCCCAGACGGACTCTGCACCCACCCTAGCTGCTCGGGGTTTCCTAGAGCCTCCAGCACACCTTCATCCCACTCCTTTCACCCCAGCACCCCAGCCCCCCGCCACGAACATGGCCCTGTTCTGCAGAACTGTCGCTTTAATGCATCCAAGTCCTCAGAGCGTATAATGTGAAAGTGTAGATGCCAATGCTATATTCCAGGGTGGGGCTGGGATTCTGTGTTCCCAACAAGCTTTTAGGTAATGCCGGAACTGTGGGAGTGGGGGCTGCTTTAGGGAGCGACCAAGGGGATGGCAGGGTCCTGCTACTAAGGGGACGGGCTCTGGAGTCCATCGAGAGTTGAAGCTCTGGGTGTCCACCTTACTGGCTGTGTGACCCTGAGCAAGTAGCCTAACCTCTCTGAGCCTCAGTTTCTTCATTTGTCAATTGGGGATAAAACGTCATCATAGGATGGCTGGGAAGATTTGGGGATGTGAGTTAAGCACATCGAGTTCAGCATCTGGGAAATCCTAAACACGCAATAAATAAGAGGGTTTAAGTTATTACTACTAGCGCATCCTACAGAAGCCAAAGACTTATTAGGAAGGTCAGGAAAGGAGGAGAAAAGCAGGTTCCTGAGGCTGCTGCCTCCGGTGTCACCCGAGCTCCAGGTGGTGACCCCAACGGCAGGCTGGCTGCTCTCAGTGGAGCTGCACGATCTGGCCTTCCCTGCAGCTGTGCCAGGAGGGACAGAGCCCAGCAGCAGGTCCGAGGGAGGTGGCACAGGTGCAGGCATGAGGGAGGAGGGGGAGCTGTGCCAGGTGACCGGGACTCCCCACCGAGCTCACAACACCCCTGCTTAAAAGGTGGATTTCTTGGGACTAAATAAGGGATGGGGCCTGCCAGAGAGGGGAGTATTTCATCCATTTATTTATTTACCTGAAAGGTGAATGGCATTATCATTGAGCACCTGAGACTCCCAGAGGTAAATGTCCCACCCATTCGGTCCTGTACTGTCACATTTAATGCTACGTCATTTGGAGCGTGAGCATGAGAGTGTGTATGGGGCGGTGGGGGGGGGCGCGACCTGGGTAGATAGCGAACGGCCGGTTCGAGCAAAGCCCCTGCAGTATCTGGCCGTCCATTGAGCAGGATCTCTCAAGCTGGGCTCTGTTGACGTGTGGGGTGAGAAGAGTCGTGTTGTGGGGCTGTCCAGGGCACTGTGGGATGCCTCGCGGCCTCTGTCCACCGGAGGCCAGGAGCATGCCCCCTCCGCATGGTGACAATCGGAAAATGTCTCCAGACATTACCAAAAGTCCCCTAGGGACTAAGTCGCCCCCAGGGAGAACCACTGCTACAGAATCTCAATACATCCTCTCTTGGGACCCAGATACGCCCAGAGGAAATGGGGACGGAGGGTCTGTGAACTTGGCCATGGGTGAGGGCGTAGACGGGCGGATGAGCCCCCAGGAGCCGCCGCAGGCAGCGTGGCACAGGCTTCTGGCTGAGTACTTAGCGCTCGCCTGCCAGCTCCCTGGCTTCCTCGCTTCCTGGCTTTGGTCAGAGGAGGGAGCCGGGGTTGGGGCCGAGGTGTTGGGGGGCTCCGCGGGCAGCAGCCTCCGTGCCACTCCCACTTCTGCATCTTTGGAAAGGGCAGGGCTGGAGTTGGCGCGGGGAGTTCTTGTTGGCGAAGCCAGGGGATGCGGGGGCTGAGTGGGGGAAGAGAATGTTATCACAGAAACCTGATTTTTCTACACACTCTATCAGCTCCCCATCTGTTCCTTGATTAAATGTATCACTGTGCTCCCTCCCCGCATGCCCGCTGCCAGGACGTCTCCAGAGCCCTGATTACATCTGTGGAGAGAGCCTCGAACCTCGCAGACGAGCAGCCTATCGATCAGCCTGGCAGCTGACGTTTGCTTGAAAATTTGGAGGAGGGTGAGCAGAGAGAGAGCCGGCCGGGCTGAGGTCGTCAGGGGGACCTGTTACCCCAAAGACAGGGTCCCGCATCCTCCTCGCCTCCACAAGCCAGGGCCACTGCTTAGATTGGCATCACCTATTGATCCCTAGCCCTGTGACCTTGGGCGAGCCACCCAGCCTCAGTTTCCTTCCCCTTCCCAGCCTCAGTTTCCTTCCCGTGAGCACGAGCGTGTTGCAGAAGGTGATTTCAGAGTCGTCGGTAGTCTAGGACCTTGCGGCTCCCAGGCTGGGCCACCGGCCGGCTGCTGGTGGCCCCGGGGAGCTTGTTAGAAATGCAGGCTCTCAGGCCCAGCCCAGGCCCGAAGAATCCGAATCTGCCTTTTAACAAGCTCCCCCGGCGCCGCCGCGCACGTTACAGCAGGAGAAGCTCGTAGACGCTTCCGCTCATTTGGCTACTTCAGAGATGAACATGTATAAGAAACCTCTCAAAGGGAATGATTCACCACCTTCTCTGGCCTTGGAAAACTTTTACAGATTTTCTTCCTGCCCGAGAACATTAACCCTGAAAAGGAGCCAGCTCTGAGATCCCCGCCACCTCCTGTGGTTTGAGCCCCAAGATGGAAATCTTCATTCAGTGAACCACACAGTAAGCCTGGGGATGAAATCACAGGCAGGACCCCCTTCCTGCCCTCAGGGAACTGCCTCTCTAGTAAGAGGGGGCGGCCTCCCTCCCTCCCTCTAGGCTGAAAAGATGCCGGAAGGAAAGGCTGGCGGTTTGGGATTAGCGCCAAGCTTCGCTCTCCTGGCGAGAGCGTGGGAGTCTGAGCAAATTCCCGGGAACAGCACCAGCCTCTCGTGACTTTCTGTGTTAGTTTCCTGAGGCTGCTGTAACAAATTACCAGAAACTGGGTGGTTTAAAACAACATAAATTAATTCTCTCCCCGTTCCGGAGGCCAGAAGTCTGAGATCCAGGTGCTGGCAGGGTTGTCCTCCCTGCAGAGGGAGGATCTAGAAAGGGGCCTTTCTGCCTCTTCCAGCTCCCTGCACCTGTCGGCAAGCCTTGGCTTGTGGCAGCACCATCTCCGTAGTCACACTGCCTTCTTCTCTTCTGAGGACACTTGTGATGGCATTTAGGGTCCACCTGGATAATCCAGGATCATCTCATCTCAAAATCCTCAATTACATCTACAAACACCTTTTCTTCCCAAACAAGGTCATATTCAGAAGTCCCAGGGATTTGATGTGGCTATTTTGGGGGGGCTGTTTTTCAGCCTACTCCAAATCAAGACGTGGCCTCGCTGGCCTCACGGGGTGAGTCACTTACTGTGGCTGAGCCTCAGTGTCCTCCCCTGGAAATTGGGACAATGATCCCCCAGGGCGGTTTTGTGCTTGAGTGTGTGCAGCGGCACCTGGAGGGCTTGTTCAACACAGCTGGGGGGGAGGGGCAGGTCTCTAATCCAGTGGGTCTGGGGAGGGCCTTAAGAATGCATTTCTAACAAGTTCCCTGGTGAGGCTGAGAGCCACAGGATTGAACAAAGTGATGTGTCTACAGTGCTCGGCAAGGTCCCCACCCAAAATAAATACTGAATAGATAAATGCTGGTGAACAAACCAACAACAATGTCACCCGCCATGGCCACTGGGCTAATTGGAAGACAGCACAGCAGAAGGGCCTGTCTCCCGTTAAAAGGTGAAGGCAAGGCTGTGTCTGTCCATGTCCTCTGCCCGAAGCTTGCTGCTTGGGACACGACACTGTGCCCACCATGATGGCCACTAGCCAGGCATTGCGCTGGGCCGCACCTCTCTCCGCCCTCAGCTGTGTCAAGGGGCTTCTCACAAAGCGCTCGCATGTAAATTAACAGTGACCACACACGCATGGACCACATGCATAGGAAGGTATAGTAATCAGCCACAGGAGAGGGTGACGAGCCCTTCCGAATAAGGCCTGGGGGACGTGGGGCTGCCCAGAGAGGAGCCAGGAGGGCAGTCAACTCGCCAGAGCCCTGCAGGGAGTGGCGCTCCAGGCAGAGGGAATGGCACGTGGAGCCCTGTGCGACGTCAGCGAGGCTCAGTCGCGGAGTCCAAGACCTGGGGCATGGGGGAGATGGGCTGGGGACCGCGGCAGTGGCCAGGAAGAGAGGAGCCTTTCATGCCTGACTCCGGAGTGACGACCTGCATCTCGTAGGTAATGTGAACGACATTACAGGCCTTGCTTCAGGAGAATGACTTGTTTAGCTTTGTGTCGGGGGAAGATTGCCCCGGTGCCCGTGCGGAGGGGGCAGGTCGGGTGAGGAAGAGACTGGACGCAGGAAGATCATTTGGGCGGCTGGTGAGACAATTCAGGCAACAGATGACGAGGGCCGGGGCTGAAGCACACGCGGGCACGTCTGGCTTGATGGATGAAGGCGCAAGCCAACAGATGAGCAAATCATCAGTTAAGCCAGTTTCGTCCCGTCTCAGAAGAGATGGACTCGGAGCGCAGTGGCAGCGACGCCCTAGTGTCCTTGGGCGACGTACACGAGGGGCCTGGCTCTGCCTTCCCTGCTTTCCCTCTGTCCCCGTGGGGGACGGCACCTCCCCTGTGATTACCCAGTGCGGGTTTTGCTCAGCATCCCCCAAATGCTAAAGTGGCTAATTTCTGTGGGGATTTTTCTTTAAGCCAGCATGACACAGGCTTTAAATCAATTTGAGATCCGTTGTCTACAGATCCACATGGAGAGGGTCCTCGGAGGATGGCTACCAATTATTCTCATCCGTCAGGGAGGACAGGGTGACTGTGCCGGGTGTGGGCTGCAGTGGGGAGACTTGGGTTTGGATTGTGGGGGGTCAGGGGCCCACGGCCGCGCCAGGAGGGCGCAATGCTGAAGCCTGCGTGGACGCTGCCCAGGCTGCAAGGCGAGGGGCCCCCGGCGTGGGTCTGAGTGATAGACAGAAGGCATAGTCGTCAGTTAAAAGGGCTGGGTGAGGTCTGGGGACGCCAAGGTCCCCACCGAGTTCAAGGACTTTGGCCTTTGCTTTCTGGTTCACTCCAGTCATTAAATACGTGAAGCTGATAAAGTCAGGAAGGAAAGGGCAGGGTCTGGGCGGGCTGGTGCTGGTGGTGGGTAGAAGGAAGGTCAAGGGGACTCATTTGCAGCCTGCTTTGGAGCTCAAGATCACGGAGAGTATTTATGAATGAAATCAATCTTGCTCCTGATGCAGGGAGACAAGCCAAATTCGCCGGCTCTGTCTTCCTGTCCAAATGGCTCTCTTCTCCTTCCGAATATTGCTCTGTAACAGAGCCCCTCCTCCCGCCCTTCCCCCCAGGGACGTTTCCAATTGGTCTGCCCTAAGTGGAGGACGTGGGGGAGTGGCCGATGTGGTACTGCCCTGGCGGTGCCAACAGCAGGGCCAGGGAGGAGGTGAGGGAAAAGGCTTCGAGGATGGCAGCAGGCCCCTGTTCTTCTGGGGTTCCCCCACCATGGGTGTTAGGTTTGTTCCAGGTGGTAACCGGAAAAGCATGTGTAGGACAGAATGTGGCTAATGCAAAACTTAGGCTTGTAAAACAATAGCCGCAGGAGTCAAAATAAACAGCATTTTGCTACACATGAGGCTTTGTGTGTCTCTCTCTCTGCTCCGGACCTAACATTTGGTGCCGGAACCCAGGAGGGCACACGGGTGGACACGACCTCCGGGTCTCTAGCAGGCAGGGCGTGCAACTCGGGAAGCAGTAGGCAGCGGCAGCTCGTCCTGGCCTAACTCCCGAGTCCTGCCTTCCTGAGTCCCTGGGTCATTGGTAAGGTTCCGTGGATATTTCCTGAGCCACACAGGGGTCCCTCTCTAACTTGTCTCTGCTCCTGGAGTGGAGGCAGAGCGCTCTAGCTCGGCCGAGGGAAGGTAATTGTCCACCCGGCCCCTCCCGAACCAAGCTGAGGGACAGACACCGGACCGGGACTCAGATCTTCCCTTTGCTGATCTTCACAGTTCACAGTTTGTCCTCGGGGAGTGAAAGCTCGCAAACTCACTCTGGCCTCCTATCTCTCG
This sequence comes from Lepilemur ruficaudatus, assembly GCA_963574885.1. Classification (NCBI taxonomy): domain Eukaryota; kingdom Metazoa; phylum Chordata; class Mammalia; order Primates; family Lepilemuridae; genus Lepilemur; species Lepilemur ruficaudatus. The sequence goes on along the minus strand of CAUYRT010054287.1, from coordinate 1,939 downwards.
CACTCTGTCCCCGAGAAGTCCCACGGGTCGTCCTTCGCTGACCTTCAAATCCACATCCTGGAGACATCCTGTTCCTGGTGAGCAGGAGCTCACAAGCTCCTTCTGGTTTCCCCGATCCCTCTCGTTCTCGGCTACTCGTCTCTACTAAAAGTCCTGCCAGTGAGCTGGAGGACTCTCGGCCCCTGGGGCCCTCACTGGACACAGGGACGCCTGTTTGGACTCATTGCTTGTGCTCACGCCTCTCCGGTGCCATTCCCTCATTCTAGGGACGCCTATAATTGAGTAGAATCAGCCTCCTGTGACCCCTACTCTTTCCAGGAACATGGGAAACTCCCAGTGTACTCCTCTTCTCAAAACACTAGGTCTCACTACAATTTTTGTCACCACAATAGCAAATGGTCCGAGATTCCTTATGTCCAAGCCTTTTTTACCCTCTATCTCACTCTGTACGGACTATGATCCGGCTCAAATCCTCCTGCTACACTCTAGGCCTTTCCCCTCTCCCTCTACTCTGGACAAACTTAAAACCTCAGATCCTGACCCTTGCCATCTCAGCCCTCCCCCATACAGGTCTCACCAACTAGAACTCCCTCAGCCTAACCCTCAACCCGCTCCCTGCCCTCGTCCCAGCCCTTCCTACTACTCACTCTCACTCTGCTCAAGTCCTGGGGGCTGGGGCGGAAGGTGTCATGCGGGGACATGTTCCTTTTATTTAACACAATCTATAATCTGACCTGGCACGACCTCTACACCGTTCTTTCCTCTACTCTATCCCCCGAGGAGAAGGAGATTTGGTCTAATGCCCAGGCACACGGCAATAAAATCCATAGATGTACCCCTGTCCAGCCAGTGGGGACAGTCACCATCCCTGAAACAGGCCCATTATGGGATTATCAAGTGGGAACTCCTGAGGGAACTTGACTCCTCAATACGCATTTTATCTCCCAGTCCGAGTCCGACATCAGGCGCAAGCTCCAAAAATTAGACGAAGGCCCTCAAACCCCACAAAACATCTCCTAAAGCTGGCCTTCGAGGTCTTTAATAACCAAGATGGGGAGAGGCGAAGGAAAAAGAGAGTGGGACTGACAACAGCCCCCCAAACAGAAAAAGCTTTTGCAATCGTGGCTGCCCTGCCAAGGAGTTTTTCCAGGGAGTCACTCAAAAAGGCCCCAGGCACGTGGACGACAAGGCCACACCCTCTGCAGAAACCGAGCCCGGCCTCCACTACCACTCTGGGTCCCTACAGTAAAAATGTCCCAGGAAATGTGCCCCCCACCAGGACCTTGCCCCCTCTAACAAAAGAAGGGCGCTGGAAGAGCAAGTGTCCTCTTCTTAGAAGGGGAAGCTCGCACCTGCATCCCGGAACGGGCTGCCCCTCCCTGGACGCGCGGCCTCCACGCCCACCGACCCGCTGACACTGCTTCAGGCTGACGGCACATCAGGCTTCGGAGCAGACTGAACATGACACACCAGCATGGCCGAGCCTCAGGTGACTCCCTGGCACAGGTGAAAACACTGGAGCCACGTCCTCTGCTCTTCCTGAATTTTCAGGGCCTCTCCCTCTCCTACCCCCGTCGTCCAAGTAGAAGGTAAAATACAACCCCATGTATTCCACAGCTTCTCTGTTGGCTGGGAGATAAAGTATTTGCCCCTCCCTTTTATATTTCCCAATTACCCCCATTGGGAAAAGAGCTTATGGCTTCCTTCCTCTGACTCGTGCAAAAAAGCTTAACTGCAGCTTTACGTGCAACTTTTCCTTGCTGTGCTCTGAGCTTTTAAACTAAAAAGCTTCCTGCTTTGTTTCACCTAAAATTGTCTACTTCTATGTGTCTATATTTACGTGTCCATATATACCACGTGTATACAGTGTTTCACTACCAAAATATGTAAAAGAGCTCTAACTAATGGCCTTAAAGAAAAGTAAGCGCTTCCATCAAAT
>CAUYRT010054283.1:0-16384 GCA_963574885.1 Lepilemur ruficaudatus | reverse complement strand
AAGTAGCTGGGACTACAGGCATGCGCCACCATGCCCGGCTAATTTTTTCTATATATATTTGGTTGGCCAATTAATTTCTTTCTATTATTAGTAGAGACGGGGTCTCGCTCTTGCTCAGACTGGTTTCGAACTCCTGACCTTAAGCAATCCGCCCACCTCGGCCTCCCAGACGGCTAGGATTGCAGGCGTGAGCCACCGTAGCCGGCCCGGCCAATTAATTTCTTTCTATTTTTAGTAGAGACAGAGGTCTCACTCTTGCTCAGGCTGGTTTCAAACTCCTGACCTTGAGTGATCCTCCCGCGTTGGCCTCCCAGAGTGCTAGGATTACAGACGTGAGCCACCTTGCCTGGCCAAGGCCGGGAGTTTGACACTAGTCTGAGCAACATAGGGAGGACTCATCTCTAAAAAAATTTGAAATTTAGCCAGATGTGGTGGCACCCACCCGTAGTCCAGCTATTTTGGAGGCTGAGGCTAGAGGATCAAAGAGCCCAGGAGTTCAAGGATGCAGTGAGCTGTGATTATGCCACTGCACTCCAGCCTGGGTGACAGAGAGAGATCCTGTCTCAGATAAATACATACATACATACACACATACCAGTCATGTATATAGGGCAATTTATGCTGAAGACAGCATTTAAAATCAATGGGTAAAATAATGGACTATTAAATAGATACTGAGTCTCTCTGGTCCCTCTCTGTAAAGTGGGGATAGTAACTTCACAGGGCTCTTGGAAGGATTATGAAAATTATTCAGCCTTAAAAAAAAGGTAATCCTGACACCTGCTACAGTATAGTTGAACCTTGAGGACATTATGCTAAGTGAAGTAAGCCAGTCATAAAAGGACAAATACTGCATGATTCCACTTACATGAGGCACCTAGCGTAGTCAAATTCATGGAGGCAGAAAACAGAATGGTGGTTACCAGGGGCTGGAGAGGAGGAAATGGGGAGTTCATGTTTAATGGATAGAGTTTCGGTTTGGGAAGATGAAAAAATCCTGGAGACGGATGGTGGTGATGATTGCACGACAGCGTGAATGTACTTATTGCCACTGAACTTTACACTTAAAATACAATGGTGAATTTTATGTTATATAATTACAATTTTTTTTTAAAAAGCAATATAAAACTATGTGATCATGTATTATGTTATCTATGATTCCAGGCTGTTGGAGGATTGCAACACATCCAGAATGTTGACTGTGGCCTTACATTTAGTGTCTTTGTTTTTCAGTCTTTCAAGAGTGACTGTAAGCAGGACATGGATGGCAAATACTCAGCTTTAACAGGACACAGGTTTCACTCTAGGACCTAGTGCATTGCTATAAATGGGAAAGCTTGACTGTCTTTGCTTAAAGACCTAGTGCATTGCTATAAATGGGAAAGCTTGACTGTCTTTGCTTAAAGACCTTTGCTTAAAGACTTTGCAGAAAGTCCTTTAAATTGCTTTTTTGAAGGTGGGGATGGGGTGGACAAGGGGCTTAAGAGGTTGTGGCTTTGAGCAGTGCTTGGCTTGCCTCCAGGAAGAAGCCAGGTGGCCAGGGCTGGGCAGGCACAGGATGGGTGTGGAGTTGGTGATGACAACAATGGCAGGTGGGCAGCAGCTTCACGCCGGCCCCTCTCAAGGTTGTGAGGGCTGCGTCAGCGTGTGGGATGGGGAGGAGGGGAAAAGAGCAGGTGCGTCCCATGACTGCCCTTCTTGTGTCACTTCTTTGCGTCAGCACCTTTCCCGATTATTCAGTTTTTCCTCTAGACACTGAGTTTCTTTGTCAAGGGCCCCAGGAATGGATGAAGAGCAGAAATAGCATCTTCACGCTAATCTTGACCTTTCTCCTTGTGTAGTGCTGAGTCCATCTCATACCGTTGGCTTCCTTCTCTGTACTAAGCGTCAGCTTTCCCATCACCTACCTCCCAGTTCCTGAGCCTTTTCACCCCCAGCCACAGAGAAGGGCCCCATCAGATCCTGGTGTCCTTCTTGCCTCTCTGGCCACATGTGTCCCAGGGTGGAAGGAACTCTGTGGACTGGAGAATTTCCATGGTGCTTCGATGCTCTGGGAATCTGAGAGCTGTCAGCTTTGTCAATTTACAGTGGAGCGGGGACAACAAAATGAGTTAAAAAGTAATTGCTCTGGCATCTTTTCTTCTACTAAATGATATTCTCTGCTCTCAGCAGGGAGTTGAACTGAACCCAAAGTAGGAAACTGATATTTTAATTTGAATTGAAACCAAACTCAAATAGCAATATTGTTCTCTCTTTGAAGCTTGAACTGGATCTGACCTGGACAAAATCCAGAAGATTTCATACTATATTCCCTCTCTCCAAAAACAACTCACAGGACCAGCCTAGATCCTTCTGAATCCTGAACCTGCTTCATGTTTTGATATATTTTTCCAACAGAGTAATTTGTTAAATAACTTAAAAAAAAAAAAACCTCTTATTACCATGATAGAAGCAGGATCTCTTAAATACAGATTATATCTTTGCCATTGAAAGAATAAGATGAGTTGGTAAACTTCAAGGGTTGTTTTTTTAATCAGAAAATTTTTAAAAAACTGATATAAAATTGATATGAGGTTTGATACTGTATTTTCATTTTTTGTGTTCCTTTCTTTAAGTGAACTCAAGCAACCACACAAAAGAATTTTTAAAAACTTCACACACAGTATATTTCCATACTTTGTTTCTAGGTCTCTAAGGAGACCTGATGAGGTAAGGTGGTGGGAAATGTAGGCTCTGTGAGTGTTATGATTTGAATGTGTCCCCCAAAGTGTGTGTGCTGGAAACTGAATTCCCAATGCAGCAGTGTCGAGAGTGGGACATTTGAGAGATGAGTGGGTCGTGAGGTCTCAGTCCTCTTGAGTGGATTAATGCTATTATTGCAGGAGTGGGTTAGTTATCACAGGAGTGGGTTCCTGATAAAAAGATGAGCTCAGCCCCCTTTCCTTCTCTGTCTCTCTCTCTCTCTCTCTCTCTCTCTCTCTCTCTCTCTCCTTCTCTTGCCCTTCCACTTTCTGCCATGGGATGACACAGCATGAAGGCCCTTACCAGATGCTGGCATCAAGCTCTTGGACTTCCCAGCCTCCAGAACTGTGAACCAAATCCACTTCTATTGCTTATAAATTACCCAGTCTGTGGTATTCTCTCGTAGCAACACAAAATGGACTAAGGCGTGAGTCAATAGCAGTATCTCCTCAACACCTGGCACATCATCTAGGACACAGCTGGAGCTCAGTATCTATTGGTTGAGTGACTGAATTGAGGAGGAGTCCCCTCTGCTGCCTTCTATTCAAGAACATATTTGTCTCTGTTGCATTTTACACCTTTGGTCTTGATTTTAAGTGTTTAAGTGTTTAAGATTTTAAGTGTTTTCTCGGCTCAACCCTTTTGGTTTCTAGGCTCTTCTGTGGTTCTCTCCCTTTCTCACTCTCTCTCTCAGCACTGTAGCTACTTTTTCCACTCCCTGTGAATATCTACATTATTCACTGTCTTTCTGACTTGTAGATCATCACAAGAGTTTGTGTGTGTGTGACTTTTCTGAATATTTGATCTTTAATATAATCTTGTCTTTCTTGAATAACTTCATTAGAAACTTCGATTTTATTTTCTTCCTGTATAGCATCGTGTACTTTTAAAAATATGCACGAGGATAAAGACAGACTATGTATGGTCTAAGAAATTTATTTCTTTTTTCTTTTGAGACCTAGATATAGGCTAGTTCTTATGCTTTGGCTTAAATTTTGACATGGTAAAGATTTGTTCCACTCCTTTCTTTCATATTCTTCTATTATATATGATCAGCACCACTGCCTTTCACTGGGTATGGCTAACTGGGGGCATTTCCCCCAATTATACAGAGGAAACTCTAAATGGTGAGCAGAAAGAGAAATAACTGGTTCCACAGCTCGCCCATACCCTTAGCCTTCAAGTTGCTGTCTTTGACATTGCTTCCCATTTCTTTCCTCCTGCAACACTTTCTCTATTTCTGTTCCTAATATTTACAATCGTAATCCTAATGACTAGTGCTGCCATAAAAGTCATTTCAGTGAGAGCCTCCCGCACCCCTCTAGGGAAAGCCCAGGCTGGTACCCGCTACACGTGGGCATCCCTTGTGCGGCACCCATGTTCCATCTGTTTCCCACTGAGACACTACCTTGCCCACTGTGTGCAGGCTGGGTGGGGCTGTCAGTCAAGTCTCCTGCCCCTGACCAAAGGTGAGTACATGATTCAAACTAAGCAAGGGGAATCTTGCCCTGTGGAAATGAGATCTTGAGCCCTGTGACCGGAGGACCCCACATGGCAAAACTGTTTCATCCCAAAGGGCAGGGCTGCCCATTAGTCCCTGCTCCCTGACTTTCTGGAGCTTCTCCAGTCCCTGTCCTTGCTGAGGCCTTGTCCTTGATTTGGTGGGCTACTCTGTAGCCTTTCAACATACTTCTTTTTGCCTTCAGTCATCCAGAATCTATTTCTGTTGTTTGCAACCAAAGAGACCTAAGTGGTCAAGTGTTTGCAATTAATTGAGAACTTCCTCTGTTTCTTCATTGCTTTAACCAAGAGCTGCCACATAGGTCATGTGGATCCCTAAACCTTGGCCACCAGATTCTTTGTCTCTTAAGTCTACTTTCCAGACCTTCTTTAAAAGGGCTTCTAAGCCCCTTTCCAGATACCTGAGCATCTACATTTGCTTCTCTTTCTTAAAAAAAAAAAAAGAAGAAGAAGTGGAACAATCCTGTTTATATTGAAATCTTCTGTGACTTTGGGATGACAGGGTACATTTCATGGCCATTTTGGAGAACAGCTGGAACTCTACCACTGTTTATTTACTTAAACAGAAACCAGCTAAACCAGAATGAAGTGAGCTACCGGAATCCCTCTCACCTCACTTTCTACCTGGCCTCCCTCTGACAGCAGGTGACATTTGGGTGAAAACTGGGAGAGACAAGACGCCCAATTGGATGACATTTTTAGCATAAAGCGAGTCTTTGTGAGGCAGCATGAGGAGCTTTCATCAGGAATGTCAGATGTCTTATCCGGGGCCGGCACTCTGCCTTCCTCTCCCTGCCCCGCCAGTCTCATTCTGCTTCTCTGGGCAGACAGAGTCATGTGTTCAGGTGACTGTCACTAGTACCTACCTTTGGCAGACTGAGATTCCTCTCTGCAGGGCAGTGGCTCTAGAAAAGGCTCTCAGGAGCTCCCTAGGGGCCTCAGGTCAGGTCAATACAGCCCTTCTCGTTGGCTCTTGGCTGCACTAACTGATAGGCTTGGTGACCTTAAGCAACACAATGGTGTTCTTTGTTTTCAATAGTCAAACAGCATCCGCCCTGGCAGTCCTGAAGCATCTCAGAGCAAACTGCTCAGAATAGTTTGATGTGACCTTCTGGAAGGCAGGTTCTGGGTCTTGTTCCTCTCTCTACCACGGTTGATGAAATAAATGAATGGTTGACTGAAGTATAGCAGAGTATACACAGCTACTTAGTTTTAACCCCTGACCAGCACTAGGACACAAAAGTCATCTAAGAAAAGTGGGGAGAAAACAGGACTCCAGGGGCCTTCCTGAGGAGGAAGAGTTTCGTAGTGAGTGGCTAAGAGCATGAACGCTGGGCTCTGGGGAAAAGGTCCAGCTCCACCACTTAGCTATTAATTTAGGCAAATTACTTATGTTCTCTGATCCTTGTCTGTAAAGTAGAGAAAACATTAGTACCTATCTCATAGATATAAACTCCAAACGCCCCCGGCATGGAGACAAGCACATAACTTTTACTTATTACCATTGGTAGTAAAATCCTCAGTAACCAGCTACCAGAGTGGAGTCACCTACATGTGTTTGGCCAGCAACTGGGAACCTTCTGGAAGCAAAGGCTGCAGAAGGGCCTCCTCCCCAGGGAGTCAGGACTGGAGACCACAGCACCCCTCCCCCACCCCACATTACAGTGGAGGCCAGTGCAGGATAGAGCGAAATCAAGGAGAGTTTGCCCTTCCTCACCGACACCATGCCATTGCGCATGCCCTGAAGTTTAGAATTCACCCGAGAAAGAAGAAAGAGGAGCAGGTGGATCCTGCAGTTATATAACTTTGTGGGTGGAAAATGTTCATACCTGCTATACCTGCAAAAGTGTGGCCTGGCAGATGGGAGAAATGCAAGACCATTTGTCAGGTAGAGTGAAGCCCCTGACCTCCCACCTCCACCCTCCGCTTCTCACCACTGTCTTTGGCCGTCGCCCTCCCCCCTTAGAGAAAGAATGAAAGTTTGGTTGGAAGAACCATGGGGCACCACTGGAAAGGTTGTTGTTCAGACACAGAGGACGAGAGCTCTGGACTCCGTCCTGCCGATGGCCTCTGTTGCTGGTACTTGAGCAGGAGAGGGGCACAGTGGTGCCTGGCTGATGACCGATTGCCTCAGAGCATTTGGAGCTTGACGAGCAGAGAGCCAGTGGGATGGGAATGGAAAGGAAGAGGTGGGTTCTACAGACAGGACTCACGTGGGAGCGGGGGGAGTTAGAGAGGACTGGGATTTGGGCCTGAGTGGCTGAGAAAAACCATGATGCCAGAAACTGATTTGTCAGGAAGTCCCATGGATTGAGGGCAAGGGGACCAATGAGTAGGCATTTAATCAAGTTGAGTTAAGGTGCTCATGGGACATACAAGTGTAAATATCAGGTAAACTAATGGAAATGTATGTGACTGTAGGTCTAAAGTGGCAGTTCTCAAACTTTTGGTCTCAAGACTCTTTTAGACTCTCAAAAATTATCGAGTACCCAAAGCACTTTTGATTAAATAGATTTTATTCATCAGTGTCAATTGTATTAGAAATTAGAACTGAGACACAAAATATTTATTAAATTTGTTTAAAAGAAACAGTAACAATCCTGTTAAACATTATCATAAATAACTACTATATTTTCTGAAAAAAAAGTTAGTGATCATTTTCCATTTTTGCAAATCTCTTTGATGTTGGGCTTAACAGAGGACAGCTGGGTTCTCAGATCTTTTGCACTCGGTTTGCTATGACATGTTGTGTTTAGTTGAAGTATATGAAGAAAATCTAGATTCATACAGATATGTAGTTGAAAAGGGAAGATCTTCTGACTCCCTCCAGGGAGGGATCCTGGAGCCATACTTTGAGAACTGCTGGCCTAGAGCGAGGTCATGGATTTAAATAGATGTTTTGAACTAATCTGCCTGGAGATGAGAGTTGACAGTGTGGAGAGTAAAAGAGCTCTTGTTGGTAGAAGAGGGAGAAAAATGCAAAGAGCCAAGATCTGAGCGTTGGGTACATTTGTGCAGTTGATCTTCATTACCCATAGATTCTATGTTTGCAAATTTGCTTGCTTATTAAAATGTATTTGTAACCCCAAAATCAATACTCGTGGCACTTTTATAGTCATTTGTAGACATGCACAGGTAGATGAAAAATTTGAGTGGCAATGCGCGTCATTAGACATACCTGCGCTAAAGTTGGTGGTGGTAGTTTGGGGTCTCCTATCTGCTGGGCTTAGGATGAATTTAAATTATGCATGTCATGAATCACGTAATGACGTTTTGGTCAACAACAGAAGGTATATGTGGTGGTGGTCCCATAAGATTATATTAATAATACTGTATTTTTACAGCAACTTTTCTATGTTTAGATACACAAATGTTTACTATTGCATCACAATTGCTTACATTATCCAGTACAGTGACATGCTGTACAGGTTTGCAGCTTGGGAGCAATAGGCTATACCATAGAGCCTAGGTGTGTAGTAGGCTACGCCATCTAGGTTTATATAAGCACATTCTATGATGTTTGCACTAGAACAAAATCACCTAATGATGCATTAGTCAGAATGTATTCCCTTTGTTAAGCATCACATGATTTTACATAATGACATATCTTGGGTATGGAACCCAAGTCTAAACATGAAATTCATTTATGTTTCATATACACCTTATACACAACCTAAAGGTAACTTTATACACATTTTAAATAATTCTGTGCATAAAACAAAGCTTTTTTTTTGAGACGGAATCTTGATCTCTTGCCCTGGGTAGATTGCAGTGGCATCATCATAACTTACTGCAACCTCAAACTCCTGGGCTTAAGCAATCCTCCTGCCTCAGCCTCCCGAGTAGCTGGGACTACAGGTGAGGTGTGCGCCACCATGCCCTGATAATTTTTTCTATTTTTTGTAGAGACAGAGTCTTACTCTTGCTCAGGCTGGTCTCAAACTCCTGACCTCAAGTGATCCTACTGCCTCAGCCTCCCAGAGTGCTAAGATTACAGGAGTCAGCCTGGCCAAAACAAAGTGTTGACTGCATTTTAACAGCGACCTGTCACGTGAGGTCAGGCATGGAATTTTCCACTTGTGGCATCATGTTTCAGATTTTGGAGCTTTTCAGATTAGAGATGCTCAACCTGTGTATTAAATAAACTGTCTTTAAACAGAAACACAATCAAACGAGGTTACATATTGATCAATTGATGAAAATGTGACCAGAGGCTCATAGAAACCTGAACTTGTATTTCACCTATGAGCTCAGTCCCCCTATGAGTTCAAGTAGTCACAAAATCAGTGGCAATTTCATAGAACAAAACTACCTTGAATACAATGAGAATCAACTGTCCTTGGAGGTGGGAAGAGGAAGGTAAGTCAGTTAAAAATAGAGAGTCCAAGTAAAGTGGCTCCCAGTGAGACAATTTTCCAGAATGAGGAACTAGTCAACTCGTCAGACACAGCAGGTAAAGCAAAGAGGAAACGTTCGGCCTCTCCTACCTCCACCACCACACTGGAGGAGGTCCCATCACCTCCCTGCCTGGACAGGCTTCTCCTAGACTTTTGCCCACCTCTATAAATGCATACATATGTCCATACACATATACGTGCATCCATAAAGCAAGCCCAGAGGTTTGTCCACGTGGTGCATGCATTCCTGCACAGGAATCTAACAAGAGAGTAAGTCTGCTCTACTCCTGTGAAAAGGGGTGTGGGGAAGGAAAGTATTGAAATAAAGTGGCAGATGGCAGAGACGAGCTTATTGGAAAAGGAGTGTTCTGAGGTTTTCACACTTTCTAAATATAGGAACTCTTTACTTTCTTAGAGGTAGACAGAAGGGTTAAATTTTCAGCAAAGATGCTCTGGGTTCCAACACAAAGCTTTTTAGCCGGGAATTGCTAGAAAGGCAAACACCTTTTGATCAACTCCAGGTTGCATATGGCTGCAAGGAAAGAAACGCAGAGCTCTCTCTATTTTTGAGGTCATCTGCTGCAAGGTAAGCTCTGCTTTTCTTGCCACGATTTGGACTGTGTGGTCACGGCACACTTCCACCACCTGGTGGCCACACACTTGAGTTGCAAGGCCTGCTTTTTAAGAAGCCAGGGAAATTCCTTTGGCTGGATGGAGAAAACCAATAAAATGAAATCATAGAAAACAATTGCAAATTTTTTAATTATAAATAATACTTGCTAATTCTAGATCAAGCCAGAGTGATCGCTCTCTTCTCCAGATTAGTGTGCATTTTTTGGTGCTGTTTTTTTCACCAATACCGGGTAGACACTGAACTGTTCTTGACTTGACGATAGGTGTCGAATAAGAGTCGATTGGCTGCTCAACAGCAAGGAGGATCTGGTAGCCTTTTTTCCTCCGGGCTCCCCAAAAGACTTTAAACCAGGCCTCAGAAGACAGAAGCTAAAGCTCTGCTAGCTTTCTGCAAAGATGGAATTTGGTTTTGCTAGCCTGGTAGGATCTGAGAAGCCAAGGAAGACTTTGAAGTAAACATATTCCTTTCTGTGAAGTGCCAAGAACCCTAAAATTCCTGCATTAGTAATTAATTCAATTTCCTTTCTGAGTATTCCCTTTGAAAACATAGACACCCATGGTGAGGGGTGAGCTGTTAAACCATTAACACTTTAGTGTGAATAACTGTCTCAGCCACTTTCCTTAGTAGGGCTCTTAGCTCCTGGAGGTGTTGGGAGGGGGCGTTAAGGAAATGGCCCAAAGAGAGGAAGAGAGGGCATCAGATGTGGTCTTTCTGTCATCCTGTGGCTGAGAGGGTCAGGAAGAACCCCTGGTAAGAGCCTCGTCCTGACTGCACGTGGTAATCTGCTTTGCCTCAGCCTGCAGGAGCCCTGAGAAAGGCTTGGTGGCCCGTCACCCAGAGGAAGCTGCATGGAGTGGCTGGGAGGACACTGGGGGAAATGCTAAGGAAGACCCAGATGGCTTCTGACACCATCCGAGCTGGGACTCTGCTTCCAAACATTAACAATAATTAAAATGACGATAAAAGTAATGAAAATATCAGTACTGACCAGTCATTCAATGCTACTGCAAGCCAGACGTTGTGCTAATAATATCCAGAAATTATCTCTAATTCTTACAAAACAGAAGGAAACTGAGGGACAAGGGACAGTTTTATATTCATATGTTCCTTTTTATATTTGTATTAGAATATTGTTGCTGTAGATTTTCTTGGGCATTTATTGTGCATTTTATATTTATTCTCATTTCATTAGAGACTCGGCTAGAAACGAATAGTGCAACATTCACTTTCAACACAAGCAGCAATCTGACTGCTTGGCCTCACCTCCGCCGCAGCCAGAAAGTCTGAGCGACAGATTCTGAGGCCCTTCCAGCCTCCCCTGTTTTGCCCATGAGGAAATGGGATTTCTGTTTAGCTATGCAAGACTTCTCTTCTAAACCACACATAGTCAGGGTTCCCTATTGTTTTGCTCATTCATTAATAACTATGTTGCATTTCCAAAGACCAAGTGCATTTGTGCCAACTGGGGGGGGAAAAAAGAAGTGTTTCCATTCTTGCCCACTTATTAACAGTGAAAATCCACTTAAGCTGCTGCTTCTCTGACTGTGAGGAGCGATCTCTAGGGAGGCAGTAGTGGCAGCTTCAGAGGGCAACTAACGGGGCTTTCTTTTGAACCTGAAAATAACGCGGCTGCCCTCAGCTCTTTGGAGTCCTTGCCTCCCACCTGCCCAGTAGAGAGAGATTTCTAAGGTCCTTCCACACTCTCCCTCCTGGTAACCCGGTGAGCAAGGCATGCATTCCCATCCCCATGCTTTTCCTTCAAGGGAAAAGAAAGGTGGGAGGCATCACGCCTTTTCTCTTTACTTTTCTTTTCTTTTTTTTTTTGCCTTTCTAACTGAAATATCTTTTTTTTGACAAATTTATTGAAGTATAATTTACGTTCCATGCCATTATTCCATTTTAAGTGAACAATTAAATGATTTTTAGTAAATTTACCAAGTTGTACAGCTATTCACATAAATCAGTTTTAGAAGATTCCCTTCCCCCTATTAAGTCCCCTGATTCCCATCCCCAACTACATTGCAAGCATGCCCCTCCCCTCCACAGTGCTCTCCACATCCCTCAACTGTGGGCCTACCCCCTCAAACCCCGAATCCCTGGTGGACACCACCACCATTTGAGCACCGTAGTGTTAATCAGTCAGTACCAATTTGATGCGCCTCTTTTCTTAACCCATTAAATTAGTTTGCCCAGAAATTAGTTTGATCATGTGTCGTGCGTTTAATCAAAAATTAAACTATCCCAATGACACACCTTTTAATATCCCACAAATTTTGTAACTTTCTTTCCTTCCTTCCCCTTTATTTATTTCAGCTCCAGCAATTTTCCTTTTATCAGTTTTAATTCTCACTGAAGTTATCTATTAATATAATCAGAAGAGTCAAGTACAAGGCTTTGTTACAAAAATGAGCAGATCCCTCTCACTTTATTTCCTGATCCTTAATACAATCACTTTCAGAAAATTTTATACTATATTCTATGATTTTTCACTTTTAGAGCTCATTTGTCTACTTCTTGCTGTGGAAAATCAGGACTTAACTTTCTTTTGCTCTTTCTCTCTCATGCCTGTGCACGCACACACACACACACACACGCACACACACACACACACACACACACTTTGCAACTGCTTATCTTCCAAAAAAATTACATAAATTTTGGTTAGATAAGTAAGTATTCAGTGTTGTATTGGTGAAGGAAACAGAAACCTCAGAGTAATTTGTACAGGAAAAATTTAATATAAAGAGTTATTAATTATAGTATAGGATTATCTATTAATGGAGAAAGAGAACTCCAAAGAATGTCTACAGGTGAACAAGTGTGGGAAACCAGAATATGACTGCCCAAGCCTGGGCCCAGTGGCTCACACCTATAATCCCAGCACTTTGGGAGGATCACTTGAGGCCAGGAATTTGAGATCAGACTAGGCAACCCAATGAGACCCTATCTTGCCAAAAAAGTAAAAAAATGTAGCCAATCGTCGTGGCATGCACCTGTATTCCCAGCTACTCAGGAAGCTGAGGTAGAAGGATCTCTTGAGCTCAGGAATTTGTGGTTGCAGTGAGCTATGATGACGCCACAGCACTCTAGCCAAAGTGACAGTGAGATCCTGTCTCAAAAAAAAAAAAAAAAAAAAGCTTCCCCCAAATATGAAGGGCTCTTTCTTGAATGAAGACAATGAAAGAGAAGCAAACACAGGAGCAGGGAGTCTCTCTGCCTTCTACTGGGGCTCAGAAAATGATGCCCCGAAGTATGGTGCTTTGGCATGCTGAGTCCTTTGAACTAAAGGAGATCAGGAGGGCTCAGAAGCAAAGTCTCTCTCTCACCTTCTCCTGCCCTCCTGTCTCTCACCTCTCTTTCTCCCCTGGAGCGAATCATAGAAACCAGAATTCTTCCCCAAGGCAGGTTGTAGAAACTGGAACCCTTTCCTCAAAATCACGCTGTAAAACCTAGAAGTATTACTCTAACCTTCCCCCGTCTTTCTGCGTAGGTGCTCGTCATAAAGAAGTTCTCTGACCTATCTTGTCTGGTAGTGGGTCATAAGACCCTCATTCCAGAGAGGTCCTGCCCCATACCCAGGAGGAAGAAAAGCCACACAGAGAGGCCAAGAAGAATCCAAGTGGATAGGCCTTGCTGGGCTCTTACTCTTAGCTCATACCCTTTCTGTCCAATCACATTTCTACACAGCTGTCCATTTTTCATTGAACTTAAGCATAAAAATAGACAGTTTTTCCTGGGCATTAGGGGTCTTTATTTCTGAAACTTCCTGCATCATATAAAACTTTGATTAAATTCATTATGCTTTTCTCTTGTCTTTGTTATTATGATGGGTGAGGAAAGGTGTCCAGCCTTTCCCCACCCCTGTGTCTCTCTCTATTTGCTTAAAAGCAGGACATAGATTTATAAAGATGAAAGATATCCTGCCCCCTCCACCAGGGAGAACAAAGGTTAACACTGAAGGCAGCTTTAGATCCTCATGGGCCTGGAAATGATATCAGAATAATTTATATTAACAAGCTTTACTGACTAGCTTTTATCTGCCATTTATTTGTCTTTCTTCAAGTTGCCATCTGTAGAGACTCAAAGTCCTTTCCTTCGTCACTTCTCTAAAAATTTGCCATTTCTCGTTGAAGATGCTATGTAAGCTGGAGTTCAAAGCCAGCCCTTTGAGGACTGCTCATTCCCTGAGTGGCTCCCACATATATGTGACATG
Source organism: Lepilemur ruficaudatus (assembly GCA_963574885.1). Lineage (NCBI taxonomy): Eukaryota > Metazoa > Chordata > Mammalia > Primates > Lepilemuridae > Lepilemur > Lepilemur ruficaudatus. The sequence continues at coordinate 2,877 of CAUYRT010054283.1, read as the reverse complement.
TATATGTTAATACACTTCTGCTTTTCTCTTGTTAATTTGCTTTTTCTAACATAAGTCTTTTTCTGCTACAAACCCATGGCGGTGACGGTTTTTCCCCTACAGGAGGGTGCTCAAGGGGGGGACATCCTTCCCTACAGCTGGGGTGGCACCGAAGTTTGCTGGGTTGCTCAGGCCAGAGCTGGACCACAGTCACTGGACAAGAAGGAAACGTCACTCCAGGGTGCAGATGTGTAGAAAACCATAGCCAGGATTGACAAGCAGAAACCGCTCTCCGGAGGGCTGGCAGGCCCGGGCTGAGAAGCCAACCGAGGCACCGGCATGATTCTTCGGGGATACACTAGCGGCAGCGCTGCTGAAGCTATCCATGAGCTATCCACCAGCGCTGCTGAAACGTAACGGGGATTGGGGGTGTCACTGGATCCTGCCCCCTCTTCCCACTGCTGGCAACCAAACAGTGAGAGCAAAAAGCAGCAAAACACTAGGATCAGGAAGAAAAGCCCCTTCGTCCTGCAGTGCTGCTCCAGCGCCCTCTACTGCCCAGGCTGTTCACATCATGCCCACCGCAAAGCAGAAATATTTATTAAACAACCCAAGTTTTCACAGGTCAGGCAATGCAGGGTGAATCTGGAGCTGGGAGGCAGTAAATGGATAACTGACATAAGTGTTTGCTTTTTATGAATCTATAAATGTTATTGACAGCTGAGTCACGTATTAATAGTATACTGTGATTACTTCCTCTTCTCTACTTAACTTCTTTTCTCTTGAATTAATAATTAACATTGTTGTTTTTATTTCTTTAATTATCTTCCCCAATCCTCCCCTAGTGCTGTACGTCTCCCCTCCCAGGAGGGAGCAGTTCTTTGAGTCCTAAGGGAGACGAGGCAGCAGAGACCATTGTCATCATTTGAGGAAGTTTATAGTCTGCAGCAGGATCCCCCACAATGGCCTTGGGACCAATTCTCAGAGGGCCACTGACTGGGGGTCTTTGCTTCACCATCTCCTTTCTTCCCCATGAGGGTGATCTCGCACGTGCTGTGCCCACTTCACCCACCCACTGCTCTCCTAGCTTCTCAGCCTCATGCTTACTGACCCAAATGCAGCCGTAAACATGGCCGATGAGCATGGACAGTGGGCAACCCATCGTGTTAAAGACAAGGAGAAGAACATTCATGACATAATTCACACCCATGCCTCAGCTTCTAACCCTTTGAAAAGGCCTCCAAGCCTTTCATGAATTTCCACTAAAGGCATTTATGGTGGCTCACATTCGTAATCCTAGCACTTTGGGAGTCTGAGGCAGGAGGATTGCTTAAGCCCAAGAGTTTGAGGCTGCAATGAACTATGATTGTGCCACTGCACTCCAGCCTGGGTGACAGAGAGACCTTGTACCCCTACCCCCCCCACAAAAAGGCATTCTCTTTGCATTACACTTTAAACTTCCTTAAGGACTGTCATTCCAGGTAAACAAACCGTATCTTAGCAAGCTGTATTGCTTTTCTCTTTTAATTACTAATATTATAGCTGAAAAGTATTTCTCATAACAAATGTATATAATTTCAACTACCTCTCAGAGAAAACTCATGTAATTTTAGCCAAACAAAAACCTAAAGGTAGGCTGGCTCTCACCACTGACTAGAATCTTAATTTTATAGTGATATGAGTTCTGAGTTTTGAGCAACTAACTTAGAAGCAAATTTTTAAAATTCAATACATTTGTGGATTGGAAACTGGTGATTTTTGAGGTTTGACCATGAAATCATGAAATTGCTCTCATAATATTAATTAAAATGTATCCCACAATATATATAACACGTACCTTTTTATATTAACTCAACAAATTTGTGTTGCATCTTGAAATTATTTGCATTACAGCTGTTTGTTTTATTGCCAGGCATACATTTTATTCCTTGGGAGAACAGGGCTGAGACACATAGTAGGGGCTTATGAAAGACTTACTGAATTAATGAAAATATAATTCAATTAAATTACTTAATCATTAAGATCATTTTTACTTGTACTTATATTATTATATACTATGCATTATGTTATTCTACACTTATAATTATTAACGTGCTGTATACCAGTATTGCATATAGCTGTTAATTACTGAGTCTGTTTCACAACGTTCAGGACTCACTCTTCTGCAGGTCCGGTCTATACCCACACCCTTCACTCCCAGGCACAAACATTTCGAGCTGGTCACGTTCAGGACACTGAGTGGCCCTGGCAGATGAAGCACCCGTTTTTTAAAGTTCAAATATCTAAATAAGTTTCTTCCAGGTGTTTTTTTCCTCCCATCTGTTTTGAAGATCAAATAACTTTAGGATTCAAAGGGATGTGAAAGTCTCAAGTACACATTCAGATGAGTTGACCTTAAATTGCTGTGCAGGCAAAGCTGTTTAAGCCTGAAATATAAAGGACATTTACTGTTTCTTTAAAAAAAATTGGCTTTAATTGTTGGTTTTTGCTCAGTGAATGGATTTTCCAGATAGGCAAAAAATAGTTTCCTACAACTAGCACAGAAAGGGAAGGACTAAAATGAGTTACAACAGGCCAATATTCAGATGATGGCAACTCCAGGGCTTTGGTTTTTGGTTAGAGGTTTAAGAGCTTAGAAACTATTTGAAGTTGTAGTTGAAGAAGAATAAAATGGCAACCAAAGTAGTGTAAGTGGACAAAAACAGAAGTCAGATCTTATCCCAAATCAGATTCCAGAATGATTAAAAGTTGAATGTGAGGCCGGGTGTGGTGGCTCACGCCTGTCATCCTAGCACTCTGGGAGGCCGAGGTGGGAGGGTCACTCAAGGTCAGGAGTTCAAAACCAGCCTGAGCAAGAGCGAGACCCCGTCTCTACTATAAATAGAAAGAAATTAATTG
>CAUYRT010054282.1:0-11739 GCA_963574885.1 Lepilemur ruficaudatus | reverse complement strand
GCACCACGTGTACTTGCCATCCAGTTGGTATTAACTGATCAACACTTACGTGCACACGTACTAATAATATTCATCAGGTGTTGGGCAAATGGGAGGGGTGAGGAAGAGATTGGTATATTCATACCTAATGGGTGTGATGTTGACCTTCTGGGCAATGGACATGCTTGAAGCTCTGACTCTGGTCGGGGGGGGAAGGAGGGAAAAGGCAACACATGTAACCTAAACATTTGTACCCCCATAATATGCTGAAATAAAAAAAAAATAAAAATAAAAACTACCCAATCTCCCACCACCCACAAATGACCCACTGGGTCTAATATTAACATCCCACTGACCATATTTCTGGGAAGTTCTTTCCATAGTATCTGTAAAAACACACAACAAATAACATGCTGTTTACATCAGTAGAATCCTACAATACATGACATTTTATAATATGCTTTTTTTACTCAATATATGTTTCAGACATTTTAATGAGTCAATTAATATAGCCCCGTTTCATCATAAAAAACAAAACAAAAACAAAACATCAATTTATTATAAATTCAAACTAAAGGTTTTTTTTTTCAGTTTAAGAATATTAAAATGGCTTTGGTGAAGTTTAGTTTGCTATTTGAATTATTATTATCATCATATTTCAATTAGGGTAATTTAGAATCTAATATATACCTGGCACTGTGCTACAGGATTTATAAATGGCATCTCATTTAAAATATTCATCTCATCCACAAATTGAAGAAAAACATTTTTAATTGTCCCCATATCTGGGAAGATATAATAAGCTAGTGGTCTCAGACTTGTGCATGCATCAAAATGGCTTGGAAAGTTGTTAAAGCAGATTGCTGGCACAGCTCCCAAAGTTTCTGATTCAGTGGGATGGGGGGAGGGCCAGAAAATTTGCATTTCTAATAAATCCCCAGGTGATGCTGATGCTTTTGGTCCAGGGTCCACAGTTTCAAAACTGCCACTATAAGCCATAAGTTCTCAATACTTAAAAAGAATAAGAAAAGTTCATCTACTTCAGTGGAGCAAATTAATTTCTCAGAGCCTCCCTTTCATCATCTGCAAAATAAAAATAAAATTTTAGCTTGAAGTTTTTTTCTAGATGGTTACCATAAAGAATTGTCACTTCCAGGACAATTATTAAGTACTTTATCTTCCTCTCTCCTCTCCTCAAATCAGAAAATACACATTTATGCCACCAAATGCAGATGATCAAATCTTTTGTGTTAATATCCTAGCAGTAAGAAGCACTGGAAAAAGCAAGTACTTGTAATCATATTTAGGTTAATATACTGTTTCCACCTTTATTATAATACCTTGACCACATTAACCACTGTGTTTAAGGTGCAGTTTCCCCACCTATGAACTGGGGATAATTTAGCACTTCTGCTAGCTTCAGCCACCTGAACGTCCCAGAAGCATCTCTAACTCAATGGAAACCAACCTCATTACTTTTCTCCTAACTTCTTGATTTTAGTAGGTTGCAACAAAATCCATCCAGCTCCTTAATCTAGAAATATTGGGGTGACAATTGGTTCGTCTATTGACTGTATGTATTTATCCAATACTAATTGGTCCACGTGTTTCTCAAGCTATTCACATCCTTTCCAAGCCTTAGTTCAGCTTTCACCATCTCTCACTAAGTCCATCACAGGAGCCACTGGAGTCGAGAACTGTCATTGTCTGGGGACAATCCAACATTTGAATCCCCCCATTTTTGTGTTTAGAGAATCCTCTTACTTTTAAAATGAAAGTTCCTGATAAGTTTTTCCTCATCTTCCCTTACTGGTAAGTCACAGGATCTACTAATTAGGGACACCCACTTGATCAGGAGCTAGGAATACCAGAAAGCAGGAATCCTGCCAGACTGATGACAGTAATGGCATTGGTCTCAACCACTTCCTAGAAGAAGGGTTATTTGTTGTTTCAGTGGAAGATCCTGCGTTCAGTATCCAAGATGGTGCAAACTGCAATTTCTATGTCCACTGACCTAGACAGTGGTGATTTCCTGAGCCCCCATTCTGCCATGAAAGTGGAGTGGCCAACCCTCTGTGTTTTCCCAAGACTGACAGAGTTCTTAGGACATGGGATTCTCAGTCTTAAAACTGGAGATAGTCCTGGCAAACCATGGTGAGAGTTCAGGGGTCTTTGGGTAACTTTTTACTCTGACAGCAGAACTGAAGCCTAATTCCTTGAACCTTCCATAAATGTGTTAGATATTTTAGTATCTTTAATAATAATAATCTATTTCCTGCATTAATGTATCAGATACTTTTTCAACTAAGAACTCTGACCTATATCACCACCTCTTCAATCTCCTGGCCTTCAAACTTACTCAGCTGAAGTCCTTTCCACATGTTGTTGTCACGATAGTCTCTACAGCACCCACACTCGTCCAGGTCAACCCTGAACCTAAATCTATTAGGTAACCACTCCCTCCACTTACTGACTCCCATCCACATCTCAAATCATTGCCCAGGTGAAAAGGTATAGATACAGCTTGCCTTTCTGGCCTCATCTCTGAGCATGGAATGCCCCTCCTTTGCATGAGTCTTAAGTCTTAAGTCTTGTTGATTGAGGCTTAGTAAGATTTTCTATTAAAGGATGGAAGTTGTTGCAACCAGATGTTTTTTGCTTGAGTTGATTCATGGATTTTTTTTCTTGAATTTCACTAGTTATGCTTGCATGCCTACTAAACTTTGAAAAATTTCTATCACAGCAGTTTTAGAAGTAGATTTTCTTATTTTTATACCTGGATTCCCACTTCTTGCAGCACAGCAAGCACTTACAGTTCTCAGCGATAAATAAATAAATAACTATATAAAGCAATGCTCATCCAGACTTTGGGCTGCTAACAGCAGGTTCATTTAGCAGCTTATACCTTGTGGGGTGCATTCCTCTACTGGAGACATATAATGGAGGAAAAACAAAAAGAGATTAGAGTCTATTTGAAACTAGGAGGAGACAGGCTCCTAAATAAGTAAAAAACAAGAGAAAAAAATCGTTCTTGGGAGCCAAGTGATTTTTCAGTTACCAAACATACCACCAGTGTGCAGAACTGCACCCCAGGGTTTTGAGTGGTTTGATAGCATTATCGTTTGAAACGTGGTGACTTCATATTCACATATATAGATCATATATTTCTAAGTCCAGACTGACAATAAATTAATCAACAGCAACATTTCTGGAAACACCAGGCCTTCCTCTGTGATTTGATCTCCAAGTTAATGGGTTTTCTATGTGGTTTCTTGGTTACCAATTGTCTAATTGACACAATTTCTTGCTAACGTAGGTGGGCATGTTAGACATGCTTAGAGAATTTTTGACAGATTTTCAGTACTTAAATATCATCTTTAGAGTGCTCTATGGTTCTTCTCATATAAAATTCATTACTATGAAAAGAAATTATATTTTGGAGTTAAACAGACCTGGATTTAATTGTAGATCAGCGACCTACAGGGTATATGTATTTAGACAATTTTCTTAGTTTCTATGAGTTTTATTTTTCCCATATGCAAATAGTTGATTATAGAGAAGATTCAATAAAACTATCTAATTTAGGTAAAGTTTGCACAGTGGTAGAGAACCTAGTATATACATAATAACTATCTTTCTAGGATTCTTGAAAGGTAAAAAATAAATCAATGACTAAAAGCAGTTTTAATGAGCAGCTACTCTTCAACTTGAGTTCTTTCTTTATCCCTTTACTCACCCATCTTATATTGTCAAATAGTTGGAGGGTACAGAGGTGAATAAGTTCAATAGGAAAACACCGTCCAGTAGAAGAATTAGACAATTGCGGTGCCCTGGGATAATGTGTGCAATGTGCTGTAAGAATGTGATACAAGTGTGCTTAGTCCACTCAGGAAGCCACAGCCAATGGTCAGTTGATGTCATTAAAGAAGAGGGAAGAGGTCTTTCAGGCAGAAAGGTGGAATAATGGCATTCTGGGAAAGAGGAGGACCTTGTGCCAGCGAGGTCCAATGGCTTGAATGTATAAGGAGGCTGGAACAAAGGGTACATAAAGATAGAAGTGGAAAAAAAATGAGAGAGAAGAAATAGTTTAAGACCTTGCACTATATGTTAAATGTGAGGAACTTACAAAGGATGTTTTTCAGTTTTGGCCCAGGAATTTCCTTTTCTTCCAGAAACAATTCCTTTTTTTTTCCTTCTTTATTGAAGTATACTTTATATATCATGCCTTTACTCCATTTTAAGTGTACAATTAAATGATTATTAGTGAATTTACCAACATGTACAGTTAATCACATAAATCAGTTTTAGAGCATTTCCTTCTCCCTATTGAGACCCCTAATTTCCTTCCCCAACTACTTTTCAAGCATGCCCCTCCCCTCCACAGTGCCCACCACATCACTCAGATGTGGGTCTACCCCCCACCCCCTGAATCCCTAGTGAACACCACCATCATTTGAGCCCCATAGTGTTAATCAGTCAGTACCAATTTGATGATTTCTCATAGATGTCCCACATATGGGCTAAATGAGAGCTGATATTTTCTTCACAAAATCATAGTCATTATACCTGTGATTGATTAAGTTTGAGGATTGCATATGCCAGATATGGCAAATAAATATCCTTGAGGAACAATGTAGTGAGGTAGTTAAAAACAAATAATGGTGGTTAGGAATAAAAGAGCCCAGTTGTTAGCAATTTGAGCATGCCATTTAACCTCTATATATCTCAATTACCTTAATGGTAAAATAAAGAAAATAGTATCCATCTTCTAAAATTGCATTAAAAATTAAATGAGTAAACGTAGCTGAGGGCCACCCCACACGGGATCTACTGACAGCACTGCTGCCTCTTGTGCATGCCCCCAGGAACTGGAGCACCAACCCACTAGGTGTCCTCATCCCTAATAAAGCCATCTCATGGCCTCCACAACCAATCACAGCCTAAGCCACTAAGGAACTCTCAGACACCACTGATGTTGATTGTAGCCTGAGAAATTATATGAAGACTACAATATTGCAAACAACCAGAACCAAAGCCAAAACACCCTACTCAATTGACATTATTGATATATCTACAAGAAAAATGTTTCCCTATAAAAGCTACTGAATAAAATTGGAGGAAGTGACTATTACACTATATATGTGCAGAAATCAAAATAGGGTCATAAGAAACATGAAAAACAAGAAAAAAATGGCACCTCTAAAGTTTCACAATAATTCTCTTATAACAGATTTCAGAGAAAAGAAAATATGTGAAATGCCTAAAAAGGAATTCAAACATACTGATCTCAAGGAAACTCAGTGAGATATAATAGAGGACAGACAAACAATATTAAAAGAACAGAAAAATAATTTATGAACTGAACGAAAAAAATCAACAAAGTGATAAACATCACAGAAAAGAATCAAACATAAATCTTAGAACTGAAGAATTCAATGAATGAAATTAAAAAATACAAATGAGAGCTTCAATAATAGTCTGAATCAAGGAGAATAAAGAATTTCTAAACTTGAAGATAGGTCTTTGACAATAACCCAATCAGACCTAGAAATGTAAATAAATAAATAAATAATAATAAACAGGAAAAGAAAAATGTCAAAAAAAGCGAAGAAAGCATAGGTGACATTTGTGACACCATTAATCAAGGAATTATTCTTATTTTCAGAGTTCCAAAAGTAGAAGAGATGAAAGGGGCATAGGAAACCTATTTAATAAAATAATAGCTGCACATTTCCCAACTAATGGAAAAAAATATAGACACTGAAATACAGGTAGCTCAAAGATTCAACCCAAAAAGGCCCTCTAAATGGCATACTATAGTTACACTGTCAAAAACAAAGAAAATTCAAACAACAACAACAACAAAAAAAAAGTGGCAAGTAACAGGGAAGTGAATTGCCATCAGACTATCAGCAGATTTCTCAGCAGAAACATTACAAGCCAGGAAAGAATAATATATTTTATGCAAATTACTAAAAGAAAAAAAGAAACCTGCTATAAAAGACTACTATATTCAGCAAAGCTGTCCTTCAGAAATGAAAGAGAAATAAAGTCTTTCCAAGACAAGCAAAAACCAAGGAGGTGATTCCTCACCACCAGACAGGACCAACAAGAAATATTTAAGGTAATCCTACATCTGGAAGTGAAAGTATGATGTATAACATCATGAAAACACACAAGAGTATAAAATTAGCTGATATACGAATGAGAAAGAGAATGAAATCAAACACCATCACTACAGAAAACTACCAAATCACAAATAAGAAAAAGTAGAAAGGAAGAAAGAAATAAAAGATACACAAAACAACTGGATATCAGTTAACAAAATGACAGGATTATCTCTTCAGCAATTAATAACAATTCTGAATATAAATGGTTTAAAATCTCCAATTAAAAGATATAGACTGGCTGAATGGATTAACGACAACAGCAACAACAAAAAACCAAGACCCAACTGCCATAAGAAACTTATGCTGCCATAAGAAACTCACTTCACCTTTAAAGATACACATAGACTGAAAGTGAAGGGCTACAACATGACATGCCACACAAATTGAAACAAAAAGCATACAGGAGTAGCTTATTTATATGATACAAAATAGACTTTAAGTGAAAAAGTATACAAAGAGACACAAAACAAGCACTATTATATAATGATAAAGTGATAAATTTAGCAAGAGTATATAACAATTATATATTTATATACATACACACACTCAACATTGGAGTACCTAGATATAAAAAGAAAATATCATTAGAGCTAAAGAGAGAGACAGAACACAATACAATAATACTCCGGGACTTCAACACACCACTTTTAGCATTTAATACATCATCTACAAAGAAAATTAGCAAAGAAACATCAGATTTAAAATGCACTATAGACTAAATTGACTAAGACATTCACAGAACATTTCATCCAACATCTGAGGAACACACGCTTTTCTCATAAGCACATGGAACATTCTCCAGGATAGACTATATGTTGGGCCAGAAAACAAGTCTCAACAAACTTAAAAACATTGAAGTCATATCAAGCATCTTCTCAGATCACAATGGAATAAAACTAGAAATCAATAAAACTAGAAATCAATAACACAAAGAATTTTGGAAATTGTAAAAGTACATGGAAAATAAACATAATGCTCTTGAGTGACCAATGGGTCTATGAAGAAATTCAGAAAAATAATTTTTAAGATGCTTGAAACACACGTAAAGAAGCAGAACATAGAAAATCCTATAGGATACAACAGAAGCAGTTCTAAGATGGAAGCTTATACCCATAAATGTCTGCATCATAAAAGTAGAAAGATTTCAAACAAACTACATAAAAGTGCACCTCAAGAAACTACAAAAGCAAAAATAAACCAAATCCAAAATTAGTAGAAGAAAAGAAATAATAAAATCAGAGCAGAATTAAACCAAATAGAGGCAAAAATAAATAAAAGGCAAAAAAGTTGTGTCTTTTTAAATATAACAAAATCAACAAGCATTTAGCTAAACTAAGAAAAAAGAGGATTCAATAAATAAAATAAGAAGTGACAAAAGGAGACATTATAAACAATACCATAGAAATAGAAAGGATCATTAGGGAATGTTAAAAATAACTGTGTGTCAATGAATTGTAAAAACTAGAGGAAATGAATGAATTCCTGGATACATATAATCTACCAAGATTAAACTAAGAAGAAATAGAAAACCTGGGCAGCTAATAATAAGTAAAAAGATTGAGTCAGTAAAAAGAGTTTTCCAATAAAAAAAAAGCCCTAAACTGCATGACTTTACTGCTGAATTCTATCAAATTTTAAAGAACAAATGCCAGTTCTTCTGAAACTATTACAAAAAAATTGAAGACAAAGAAATTTTCCCTAATTCATTGTACAAAGTGAGCATTCTCCTGATAACAAAACCAGAAAAGGAAGGAAGGAAGGAAAAACTTTATCCCTGATAAAATTAGATGCAAAAATCCTCAACAAAATACAAGCAAATCAAATCCAGCAGCACATCAAAAAGATAATACACCACTATCAGATGGGTTATATCCCATGTATGCAAGGATGGTTCAACCAGTAAGAATCAATAAATGTGACATACCACATCAATAGAATGAAGGACAAAAACCATACTATTATGTTTATAGACACAGAAAAAGCATTAAATAAAATTGAGTATCCATTCATGATAAAAACTCTATAAATTAGGTACAGAAGAAAAATACCCCAACATGATAAAGGCCATGTATGACAAAACCACAGGTAACATCATACTGAATTGGGAAGAGATGATAATTTTTCCTCTAATAACTGGATAAAGATAGGGATGTCCACTTTCATGACTTTTATTTAACACATTACTGGAAGTTCTGGCTAGAGCAATGTGACAAGAGAAAAAATAAAGGTCATTCAAATTGAAAAAAGAAAGTCAAGTTGTCCCTGATTGAAGATGACATGATCTTACATATAAATAACTAATGACTCTACTAAAAATCTCTTAGAACTGATAAACAAATTTAATAAAGTTCCAAAATGAAAATCAACATAAAAATCAATAGCATTTCTATACACCAATAATAAACTAGCTGAGCAAAAAAAAATCAAGAAAGCAATCCTTCTTATAAGAGCTGCCAAAAAAAAAAACTCTAGTAATAAATTTAACTAAGCAGGTGAAAATCTATACAATAAAACTTACAAAACAATAATAATAGAAATTTAAGAGGACATTAAAAATGGATAGACATCTCATAATCATGGATTGCAAGACTTAATATTATTAAAATGGCCAAACTACCCAAAGCAATCTACAGATTTAATACAATTGCTTTCAAAATACCAATGACATTCTTCACAGAAATGAAGAAAACATTTTTCAAATTCATAGGGTGCCACAAATAACGCTTAATAGCCAAAACAATCCTGAGCAAGAAGAGCAAAGCAGAGGCATCATTTCAAAATATACTACAAAGCCATAGTTACCGAAGCAGAATGATGTTGGGATAAAAACAGACACTTAGACCAATGGAACAAAATAAAGAACTCAGAAATAAATCCATGTACTTACAGCCAACTGATTTTCAACAAAGGAACCAAGAAAATACATTGGGGAAACAACACTATCTTCAATAAATAGTGCAGGGTAACTGGATATCCATATGCAGAAAAAAGAAACGAGATATCTATATCACTATATGTAAAAATAAACTCATGATGGATTAAAAACTTATATGTAAGACCTAAAAATATAAAACTAGTAGACTCAAACATAGGGGAAACACTCCAGAACATTGAGTTAGGCAAAGATTTTGTGGGTAAGACTTCAAAACCATAGGCAACAAAACCAAAAAATAAACAAATGGGACTATACCAAACCAAGAAGCTTATTTATAGCAAAGGAAACAATGAACAGAATGAGAAGACAATCTGTAGAATGAGAAAAAATATCTGCAAACTGTTCATCCAATAAGGGACTAGTGTCTAGAATATGCATGGAATTCAAATGACTTAAGAGCAAAACATAAATAATTAGATTAAAAACTGGGCAAATGATCTAAATAGACATCTCAAAAGAAGACAAACAAATGATCGATAGTTGTATTAAAAATGCTCAACATCACTAATAATCAGGGAAATGAAAATTACAACCACGGTGAGATACCATCTCACCCTGGTTAGAATGGCTATTATCAAAAAGAAAAAAACATAACAAATGCTAGAGTGGGTGTGGAGAAAAGAGAACTCTCATATACTGATTGCAGGGTTGTAAATTCGTAGAGTCATTATGAAAAACGGTATGGAGGGTTCTTAAACTGAAAATAAAACTACCACATGATCCAGAAATCACACTACTGCACATTATACAAAGGAAAGGACATCAGTATACTAAGAAGATACATGCTTTCCTATGTTTATAGCAGCACAACTCACAACAGCTAAGACACAGAATCAACCGAAATGTGCATTAGCAGATGAATGGACAAAGACAATGTGGTATATATTCACAATGGAATACTATTTGGCTTTAAAAATGAGTAAAATCCTGTCATTCATAGCACCATGGATGAGCCAGGAGGACATTGTGTTAAGTGAAAGTCAGGCACAGAAAGATAATTACCACATTACCACATATTCTCACTAACATGTGGGAACTGAAGTATGTTGAGCTCATAGAATTAGAGAGTAGAATTGTGGTTATCCGAGGCTGGGAGGAATAGGATGGACGGGAGAATAGCAACAGCTTGGTAAACATATACACTTGCAGCTAGACAGGAAAAATAAGCTCCAGTGTTTTATAGCACTGTAGGATGAATTTAGCTAACAATAATTTCTGGCAAACTTTCAAAAAGCTAAAGAGTGTATATGTTCCCAACACAAAGAAATGATAAATGTTTGAGTTAAGGGATATGCTAATTACCCTGATTTGATTATTGCACATTGTATACATGTATCACTCTGTATCTAATACACATGTACAATTATTATATGTCAATTAATTTTTTAAAAAAAAATTAGTAAAGAGGTTAAAAAATGTAAAATAGTACTTATAAAGTGCTATGTGAGTTTGATGTTTTTATTTCTTGGGGTATTTATTGTTGTAATTAAAGGAAGAAGGAAAATGGGCCCTTTTCTCTGCTCCTGGAGCTGTGTTCCAAGTGTTCCTGTGGATCCGGTCTACTTGTCCTGAGGAGGAAGCAAGTCTTTAGTAAGACAGACTAAAGGAGGAACAGAGAAAGCATTAGAACTAACGGTTAGAAAGAAGTAGACTCAAAGGCCACGTATAATAGCTTATTCTAGGGGCTATACTATTTTCCATTGTGTCAATGCTTAGTTATTCAACAATTATTTTTGTTTAGTGAGCTACTCGATAGTCCTCATGATGAACACCCCTCATTTTTTGGATTAAGGGAGATCTGCTTAAACTAATACCATGTGGCAACCAAAATCTTGCTAATGTAAACACTGTCACACAGATAATGAAGAGGAAATAGAAATATCTCGCTGAGAGTATTGCATAATCAAAACCATGGTTTAGAAAATTTACTCTGGAAGCAGGGAGGCAGGGACGGCAGGAAGAAAAGAAGACAGAATGTTCCTGCATTGGTCAGTGGTATGGATGATGAGGACCTGACCTGTGTCCCTGGGAGGAGGACAGAAAGGGAGGGATATGTTAGAGGTAGAACCGACAGAATGTCACAAATAATTGGAAATTGGTTGGGAGTATGTGGTAGAAATTCATCATTGATAGATGTTCTAAATTTTATGCACTGTTTTCCTTGTTTTGATAGTGCCAGATCTTGTGAATGCCACCCTCCCAATCTATACGTACATGTAGGCAGTCCTCACTTTTGCAGGGTGCTGTTAATGAAAACTCATGTATATTTGAGTCGTGTTCTTGATTTTCATAGTTCCATGCAGTGACCAGGCATCTGTGAAACATAATGACACAGACACAGTTCTGATATGTACAAGTTTCAGTTAATACATTGTTATGCCAAGCAAGAACTTCCTGTGGGTGTGGGCATGCATGTATATGTATGCATTTCTTTTCTTTCCTTTTTTTTTTCTTTTCTTTTTTTTCTTTTCTTTTTTTTTAACAAAACAGAGTCTCACTCTGTTGCCCGGGCTGGAGTGCTGTGGCATCAGCCTAGCTCACAGCAACCTCAAACTCCTGGGCTCAAGCAATCCTTCTGCCTCAGCCTCCCAAGTAGCTGGGACTACAGGCATGCGCCACCATGCCCAGCTAATTTTTTCTATATATTTTTAGTTG
>CAUYRT010054281.1:0-13518 GCA_963574885.1 Lepilemur ruficaudatus | reverse complement strand
TAGCTGGGCATGGTGGTGCATGCCTGTAGTCCCAGCTACTCAGGAGGCTGAGGCAGAAGGATCACTTGAGCCCAGGAGTTTGAGGTTGCTGTGAGCTAGGCTGACGCCACAGCACTCTAGCCCGGGCAACAGAGTGAGACTGTCTCAAAAAAAAAAAAAAAACCCAACCAGCCTCAGAAACAGCAACACAGACCTCTCTTCCCTGGCGCAGAGCCATAGCACCTTTCCAAGCTTGTGCCGGGAGGCAGGGGCCGTCAGAGCAAGAAGTCCACCAGGAGAACCCCCCTCCCCGTCCTCCTCTCCAAATGCCAATCACGCTGACTTTCATCCCAGCACCTCTGAGTAAGAGACGTGGCAGAGATGAGGAAGTGAATAGAAAGCGTCACCAAGGTCAAGCACATGGCTACATTCCTGCAAGGTGTCCTCGGTGTGACAGAATACAAACAAAAAGCAAATGGAAATTACCTTCGGCGTGTTACACTTACAATGCGGGGGAAAAGCACTGGGCTGTGAGCCTTCTCGCTCTGTCTGGAAAGACGACTTTATTAAACCTGTCTTTGCTGCCGTCCACGGCACCTGCCACAAAGATGCTACATATCCTACAAAGTGCAGTTTATTCCTGGGTTTATAAAAGCTCCCGGAGAGGAGCAATTAGAGCTTTCTGTGCTGGTGGGGACATCCCATTTGACATCAACAAATGTTACCTCGACTATAACCATGCCAATTTCCATTTAAGAACTTCCAGTGATTCATGCTGCCAGGGGCTGAATTCCGGCTTTCTTGCTAATGGTTCCATTACCTCTTCCCCATCCCCCTTCCCAAAAAAGAAACATCGCAGGCTTTTCTCAGGGGGAAATAATCATAAACAGACTACAAGGTCAACTTTGCAACGCTACAAAGCTGGGTGCTATTCCCCATACTGCCAAGTGGCCTCTTTGGAACCACATGAGATAAAACTATTCCAGTCTCACACCCATCATTGGTTCCCTGCAGGCTGCAGAAGAGCATTTCCAGCTGGTCAGCAATCGCTCTGCATGATAGGAAGTTTTCCTAGTGTCCTGCCCCCGGGGACCCCCAGACTTGCACGAGGGAAGGAGGAAGAGGCAGTCAGGAGTGCAGGGGGGAGACCAGGAAGTTGGGAGAGCCTGGGCTGCTGGAGCTATAGCTGGCCACCAGTGCGAGGAGTTTGCACCTGCCGGGAGCCCAGAGGTTGCAGAGAGACAGCCAGGCCGCCGTCGGCTTGAGAATGAGACAGATGACAGAACTCACTTCCCGGGCTCCTGATGGCACTGCGCATAAATTAACATCGCATTCCCCGCGCTCACTGCAGTGGCTGGAAGACATGATTGATGTAACATTTGGCCTCCCTAGGAGGGATTTGTTAATGCTTTCTCCTGGCACTCTCCACCTCCTTATGGGCTCGGCTTCTCATCTCCAAATATGTGGGCTGAAGAGGCGGGGCCGTCATCAGGCAGCGGGCTGCCCGCTGGGGTGGCTCCACTCACCCGAAAGGACAAGCTTAGTGATTCCGTAGTCGGCAGCCGCGCCGACATCAGGAACCACGGCAGGTCCAGTTCCAGATGACTCACCTTCCTCACCCTTGAGGACTTTGTTAATGTTGTTCTGTGTAAAAGTGCCCGTGTTTGAGCAAAGTGGCCTCGGTTTGCAGGCAGGGCCAGATTTAAACAAATTCACTGGGTTTATTCCCCTTGAAGTAGCCTACTAGCATTTGGTTTGTTTCTGCTCATAACATCATTCTTTGACCGACAAGCATATCCCAGAGCTTTGCTATATTATCAGTCGTCTGGCGCGCTGGCTTGTCCGAGAGGGAGCCCACAGGGTGCCTGGCATAGAAGGGAGGCACCTGCCTGGGGGGCAAGGAGGGCTTTTCCAGGGCCCCACAGGAGGGGGTGGCTTTTCCTACTTTTCTCAAGGACTTTCCATAGATGGGTGGCAGACTGAGCAACACCGTCATGTGACTACAGTAACATCACTGCCGCGTCCTCGCAGAGGTTACAGGAAGGCTCTGTCGTTTGCACGAGGTGCAGGCTTGATACATGTTAGCTAGCAACTTGGAGAGAGCTCTGTCCGTGAAATGCAAGCCGGTTTCCTCTGGGGGAAGAGCAGGGGGAGGAGAGGAGGTAATTGAAGTCGCTGTGGCTGAGCTTTTGGCTGATCCGAAAGGATGGACCTGTTAGTGAGAGACTGAAGGATTTGAAGGCCAAGGTGGTGTTCTCCCTGTTTGCTTCTCATGAGGGCTGAGACTTGGAGGAAAACGGTACGGGGGGTATTGAAGACGTGGTTTACGATACCAGAGCAATGTCCGGTGGGATTGGCTGGCGTACGCCCCTGTGTTTTGCAAATATATATAAACTCCCTGCTGTGTCCCAGGCAAGGAGGGAACATATTTCATACAGACTGCGGAGAACAGGTTTCCCGGAGCTGTACAGACCACGCACAGGGAGCACTGGCCCGGGGAAAGGAGCGAATTAGCTTAAGAACCTGGGGGCGGGAGCACCCGGAGGGGTGAGCGTGTGCAGAGGCGTGAAGAGAGACTAGGTCGGTTCCGCACGGCCCTCTGTGTCGGACCCACTAAGTGTTGAGGAGGCAGAGTTTGGGTCTCAACGGAAATAAGAAGCTTCAAACCACTATTACCGAAGCCTTGCATGCTAGTGATTTTTTTTCCAGCGGAAAGGTAGTCAAGCAGGAGCTGAACAAATACTTTTCCTGGAAGATAAAGTGGGAATTTAAGCAGCACGACAGAAGGTGAATGAATTTAAAGTCTTTGCGATCCTTATACTCTACGAGATTCTAAAAGAAAGAGTTCTCGGGCTTTTTACGGCAGTTCTAGGGAAACAACTTCTTCTCTGTCTTCGATTAAACTCATTTAATTTTAATAATGACTATTTTATTAATCATGCAATTTGCTTTATTTTTGGTGTGCCCTGACATTTATGAAGTGGTTGATCCAGGCCCTCTGTTTATCTCATTTTATAAATAGGAAAACTGAGAACATCTAAGTCAAATCCACAATCAAGGAAGAGTTCACTATACTGACAATGCTTTGTTTATTGAGCTCGACGGTAAACGTAGATGCCTATTCTAACTGTCTGTCGATCTATCTATCTCATTGGAGGGCTGCAACTGAATTATAAAGAAAAAAAATAGCTAACATTAGAATGCCTACACTCTATGACTTTCTACCTTAGAACCCAAAACTTAAACTATCTGCATGCCAGACTGATAAAACACAACCTTAAGTTAAAGAATTTTTCACTTGGCTTCCAGACATTCGACCTCACAAAAACTTCATGATTATCACTCAAATTGCCATCAGACCCGCCCACATTTCAGTGTCCCTCTCTTGGCTTAGTTACTGTGCCCACTTCCCCCTTCCGTTCCCGGAGCCACTCAGGGTTTTACAGACTGAAAGCAAACAGCTGTCAAATCTTCAATATAATCAGACATACCATCCTTCCCAAGTTGTCCTCTTTTTTGTCTTTCTCTCCCTCTCACCATGACCCCCCCAAGCCCCCTCAAAGCACATGCACACATATGTGTGTACACACACACACACACACACACACACGCACGCACACTCCTCTGGAAAATTCGTTGCCCGACTCCTGGTGGCTCTGAGCACTGGCAAATTGCACAGCATCAGAAAATCCATACAGGTACCAAGAGGATGTGAAAAGAATTTCCCCTGGAATCTGATGAGGTGACCACCCAGAATCAGAAGAACACTTACTGAAGACATTGAAAACACGCCAGACAAAGCACGAGAGGCTATGATGTACAGATCAATTCTTCTTCTGGCAAAGGAATGAGCTAGGTGATTTCACGTGCCTTTCCCATTGTTAAGTTCTATGATCTTGAGATTAATTTGAATGCAGACAAATCCATTTGAATAATGGCTCAAGAACAGAACGCGGTTGCTAATTCAATAGGTGCCAGGGCGTGAAAAATTACTGTCATGATTATAGTAACTGAAACGGAGCCTGTAAAAATATTTCTATGGAATATTAAATAGTTCTACAGTGACCAGGGCCACACATACATACCTATAATACAAAGCCTGGAGCTGACTTTGGGAAAAGCTGAGTAGAGAAAATCAGTGAAACAGGAGAACTTTTTGGAGAAGCTGGGGTCAGTAAAGAAGAATTGAGAGACAGAAAACCAAGAAAATGGAAGAAAGCTCAAGTCTGGGTTGGAGGAAATGACCATGAGGCTTTTTGTGCATGCAAATACCAAAACTAAATTCCGATTTCAAGTTACTAGTGTTATTGGGGAATATAAACTCCTCTGGCTGTTTGTAAGGTCTGATCCAGACACAGAGGCCTTAGGTGCTTGGTTTTGGAACTTGTCTGGCATCAGGTAGAGCGGGAAGGTGCGGGGCTAGCAAGAAAAAGCTATTTTTTGTTTTCTGTTTGTGTTGGCTCTGCCATACTCGAACAGCACGTGCGAAATAGATGATTTATAACAAGGACTAGGGGTGACAGGAAGCAACCTCCTTCAGGGGACATCTGGGTTATTTATAGATACCAGTGTGGGTGCAAGAAGATTGAATGTTAAAAAAACAGCATTAGGTGATTAAATATGAAATGTCCGATTTCCTTAAGGACTAACTTTGACAGTTGATATCTCTGACATTTCACCTTGACACTTCTTGTTTTATGTTTATCTTGAAGGTACATCTTCAGTCTATCAAATGCATGCTTTGGCTTGTGATTGTCTTTCACATTTTTTTAGAGCAATTTTTGTGAAACCGTGGATAGAGAAGTCAAAAACGTGTGTTGTTTTCAAATATGAGTTCCGTCGTGGAACCAATGCAGCGCAGGCAGCTCGAAATCTCAGTGAAGGGTCTGGGAAGAAGGTGGCTAATGAACGCACAGCACGCTGATGGTCTGAGAAGTTCTGTTCTCCTGGTTTTAATCTTGCAACTGAGCCACGCGGGCGACCTGAGACCAAAGGGAATCATAATGGACTGAAAGCTGCAGCGGAGAAATGGAGAAGCCATGGCCAACCACACGCGCTCACACAGCGCAAGCAAGTTCATCTGACCCTGGCTTTTGCCCCCAGCCTAGACCTCATCCCCGTGGGGTTTCCTGCACTGACTGTACAGGAAGTCACTTCATCGCTTAAGTAAGTTTCATACGCACCAAGAGATCTGCACCCTGCACCCTGGGGAGGTAGTTATGGAGCAAGATCGCGGTTAGAATGTGAAGGTCATCAGCAGTGGAAGCTCTCGGGCTGACCCACAGGGCCTACTTCTAGGAGAGAAAATAGGATTTTAATTGACAGATTCGATCCCGGCCTCCTCTCCAGGGCCTCCCGACAGAGATCACGGACTGTGATGCAACTGCCTGGTTTCCAACCACTTTCAATTCAGTTCACACCAGACCCCATGAAACAGACACCTCAGACTACAGCATCATTGTACATCCCGATTTACATCCGTCCCACTTGCCAGCCCCCTGCATGGACCACTTTGATCCTAGAGGCTTAAGCTGCATCAGTCTCTGTGGCTGATGATGCACCTGCCCTCCGGACCACTTCAGTCCTTTCCAGAACGCGTCCGCTCCGTCCCGCAGCATTGATCCCTCCGAGTCGAGCGAGCTCTTTCTGCTCACGCACTGACATAAACACGTGGCATTCTCAACCCGGTTACCATCAGACTGAGAGTCAGACAGGGATTTACCCTTGAAACCAACCAAGAATCCTGCCAGTTCAGGGGCTCTGTTCACCAGTAAGAGCCTTAAATTTGGGGACTGTGTCTTGTTCGCTTCTGAATCCCTAGTGCTCCGCTTGCATGGAGTAGGTGTTCACACTCTAAAAGCAAAAATCTCTGCATTGAAACCTTTAGGAAACGCTCCAGAAATTAACAAGAGGATGAGCAAGAAGGGTGATTAAAGGTGCTTGCTTCTAAACGGGTACAAGACTCTGATGCCAGCTCAGCCAGATTTCATTACATGGGAGAAGAGTTTCTTCTTTCACACACCCAGAGGGGCTGGGCTGTGTTCATATTTGTGGGGTTTGCCTGCTCAGAATAAACCTCTTCCTCATGAAAGATGAGTACTTGGGCCATCCTAGACTTTGTTTGGCAATTCCACTTTTGGGAAAGGCTGAACACGCATGCGTGCACACACACACACACACACACACACACACACACACCCAAAGGCGAACTCCAATCAGCTCAAGCTGCCCAGCGCGTTGCTCGCTTTGGTCACTGTGACTGGCTCAGGGAGGACGAGAGAGGCTGAGACTCAACCTACAGGAAGTGAAGAGCTGCTTCCTGGGGGTTTCTGTTAAAGAGAGTGTTGGGGTGGAAAGCCCAGTGGGCACTCACGGCGCAGGTGGAGAAACATCACTCATGCAGAGATTAGGATATATGACAGTAAAAAAAAAAAAATCATTTTATCTTCTCAGAAGGATCGAGAGAATGAGACAGTGAAAGAGGGGAAGGCAGAAGGGCAGGAAGACGGCATGGCATCCCAAAGAAGGAGAAGGGGGTGCCGGCAGGGAGGCCAGGTGGCTCCCTGATTTTGAGGGGGACAAAGAGAAAAAAAAAAACAGTGACGGCTGTCAGTTGGTAACCAAAGTGGCAGTGAGATGCCAAAGTCCAAGACTCGGTTTCCTCTCTCTCCTTGGGGAAGGGATCATCACAGGGGATGAGACTCTGCCCTGCAGCTGTGGGTGAGGCTGGAGCTCCTTCTCCTGCTGTTGACTCACGGACTCTGCAGAAGCAGGTTCTCAGAAAACAACTTTGAAAGAGAGAGATTTACGTCTCTTTTTCTGTCCATCCGGCTCTTTTCAGAAGTTGTGTGAAACAGAGCTCCTGCGGGGTGCCTGTCCATGAGAGGACTCGTAGGGTTGACCTTGAACTGTCACTGGGGACACTGGGGACACAGTGGGATTCGGTGTTTTCCTGTTGCTTTTGCCAGGCCTCCCCTTTCCATCGCTCTTCACTTTTCGGTGGCTGCTACCGAGCCTCGTCCTCTGTCCTGCAGGACAGAAGCGAGGAAGCACGGAGCCTCCGGAGCCACTCACAGCTGTCTTGTGACAAGAGAGGGCTGCCCGGACTGGAGCAGACACAGTGCAAACAGAGAAGAGGAAGGTAGAGACAAAACGAGAGCAACCGTGAACCGCTGGCCCCACGCCGGACCTGCCTCTGTGATGTCCCAGTTACACGAGCTTATGAAGAAACACCTTATTGTTTCGGCCAGTTTGAGACCGGCTTTCTGTTACTTGCTCGTGACCACACCCAAATTCACTAGATTGATCAGGGCAGCTTTCAATAAGTCACTATGTCCTTGCTGGGTTGAGAAGATGGTTGAGTGACCTGCCAGGGGACCTTCGGTGCAGCAGAAGCAGTGAGAGAATGCAAAGAGCCTCCCCACCCCCGAGCCTGCGCCCTCACCTCTGCCATCCCAGCCTCCTTGGATTCACTCGCAGTCATGGCGTGCTAGTTACGCTAAAGCCAGAGCCCACAGAACGAACAAGCCCACGGTCCCTACTCTCTAGAAGCTTATAAATAACTATAGAATGTGCATAGGCAAAGACTTACCAGTAAGCATTAAAAAACTAAATAATTATGTTAAGGTATTCGTATGGTAGATTTCTTCCCCTAAATTTCCTTTAATTTTAAGCCATATTATTTTTACAATTACAACTTCGATTTAAAATAAATTCACAGTAAACTAGAGAAGTATTAATAGTAAGTGCCAGAGAGTGGTATGAAGTCTAACCAAATAATATCCGTGAAACCTTATGAAGCACAAAGACCCATGCGTACAATGTTTTGTAAATAATAACAGCCAACATTTATTGAGCATCTACCCTACATCATATATACTGGCATATGCTGAGCACTTTGTATCCATTATTTCAATGTTCACCACAAATTATTATTCCCATTTTGCAGATATGAATCACAAGGTACAGGGAATACAGTTGACTTTCCCAAAGAGTACAGTGAGAAAGCAGTGGGTTAGGGCTTGAATTCAGGCAGTCTGACTTCAGATGCTGGGCCTCCTGCCACTGTATTGTTCTACTAAAAGACTTCATAGAGTATAGTAAGTGTCCCAACCCACGGGTACGTTATTCGCAGAACCTGGAGGAGGGAGTAGGAGTTGGATGGGACAAGAGACGTGAGAGATGGAGACAAGACAGTATTCTGATCAAGTCTCGTTTATTGAGCATGAGGTTACAGCTTTTATAGACAAGCGAGAGGGGGACGCCCAGTCACAATGCAAATTAGGTGAAAAAAGACTGACCAATCAGGAAGCATTTGAGGAGTTATAGCTTGCAGTTCTCAATTAGGTCTGGATATGTAAATAAGGCATCCAAAAGCATCCAATCAGAGGGATAGCAAATGCAAAGCCATGTCATTGGCTGCAAAGCGAAACTTACCATTCCTGGGAAGCAGAAACTTAACTTCAGCTATGAGGGGGAGGGTAAGGCTCAGGCATAGGAAATCAAGGCTATGGCCGGGCCTCTTGGCTCCGGACAAGTAAGCAGAATAATTTTCCCCCAAGGAAGTGCATGCCCTGGTTCCCCAAACCGGAGGCTGTGTCAAGTCGCATGGGCAAAGGAGAATTAAGGCTGCAGATAGAATTAAGTTTGCTAATCATGCAACCTCGAGATGGGGAGATTATCCCGGATTATCCAAGTGGGCCCGATGTGATCACAAGAGTCCTTAAAACTGGAAGAGGGAGGTAGGAGAGAGAGAGAGAGAGAGAGAAGTGATGACAGCAGTCAGAGCAAAGCAACATGGGAAGGACTGAACCGGCCACGGCCGGCTTTGAAGACGGAGGAAGGGGCCACGAGCCAGGGAATAAGGGCAGCTTCTAGAACCTGCCCAAGGCAAGAAAACAGATTTTCCTCCTACATCCTTCAAAAAAGCATGCAAGCCCATTTTTGGACTTCTGACCCCCAGAGCTGAAAAATAATGAATTCGTTTTGTTTTAAGCCACTCAGTCTGTGCATGCATTTGTTACAGCGGCAATTAGCGGGAACTAATACACAGAATACGCACACGTCTTCACATCATGTAGTGTAGGGGAGGAAACACAATTCTCCTCTAGCCATCTTGGGTTCTTTGGTGGGACAGACCCCTGTAGTGAAAGGCAGATTAACAAGAGGAAAACTAGGAGAAGTTTATTAACGTGTATATTTCACATATATGGGAGACACTCAAGCGATGAGTAATTCTCCAACAGGGGCTTTAAATTCCGGCTTATTTAGCATCTTCAAAAAAGAACAGTAAAATTTTAAGTAAGTGTCAAGACAAAGGAAACTGACTTCGTACCTCTCGGGGCAGCATCGTGGGAAGGCAAATAAACGGCAGGTAAAAGCTAGTTAGGAAGCTTGTCATACAGATGCCTCTGGTGCCCTCTCCAGGCTGGTCAGGGTCAGGAGTTGTCTTCAGTGGTCAACCTCTGTCCTCCCTGGTAGACAGGGGAGGCCAGACACCTTTGCCTTTTTAAACTTTTGACCTGCTTTTGGGCGAAAACGAGAGAAGGCAGGGAGTTGTTCCTGTAACTGCTTCCTTCCAATTACACTCCGCTCAAAATAACTTTTATGTCAAAGAGGCACATTTCGGGGTGACATATTCTGGCTTCCTTCCGGAGGTGGAAGATTAATAAAAGGAGCTGTCCCCAAGATATCATTTTAAAAACTGATATCACAATTTAACCCAGTGAGAAAAGAGGCATTGGCCTTGGAGATGCCCGAGTTTGGTTCGTACCAGTTAAGTCACCTGAGATTCCTGTGTCTCCGCCGCTATAATTTGGAGATGGGGCTGTACGGGGTCCAAAAGAGGGTTTTGAGAAAGAAGCTAAGTCAATGATGAACACTCAGCTGAGAGTTTCTGCCCCTTTCTTCTAACAAATTCCCAGGGGAACCATGAGAAAAACCAAGCTTGTCTTAGGAAAAAGCTGCAGTTTATGAATATTTAAGGTTGTCAAAATAATTTAAACATCATCAGTGTAATTGGCTAGTGGAAATGGTATGCTGTTTTCCAAAAAGGTAACTAAAACATGCCCAAAACCTTAGGGCAAGAAATTCTCATCCAAGGGGTCATTCTAGAATCTTACGTGTTCTCTCTCTCTCTCTCCATCAAGTTAAAGTAAAATAGTAATCAGACAAAAAGAAGGAGATAAACAGATTGATTTATGTTCTTTTTGCTGAGCAAATAACCAGCATTGCATTTGTTACATAGGCTACTTCTCAAGAGGAATATACATATTTTTAACACAGTTTTCTCTGGGGGCTTCCATTCTGATCTGCATATCAAGGTTTTGCCCTTTCCCCTGCGACCCATTTGTCTGGGGGAGGCGTTCAATCAGGCTGCCAGCGCGGACCGATTCGGTATTGACCAGGAAACCTTCACGCTTGAAAGACATATTACACAGGAGGGTTGGGGGGATGTCGCTGCCACAGAGTCAATACTCCAAGAGCAAAGGCTCCGATGATTCAGGAATGTGAAATGAGGAAGGTCCACCCTGGGCATTTGGAGCAGAAGAGCCTCCTCTTCCTCTTGCAGAACAGATAGCGTGGGAGGGAAAAGCCCATTAAATTGTGTTTCAGCGAAGGTGGGAAATGGATTCCTGCTCTCTGCTAGCAGCAAACGAGAATAAGGCAAAGGTTTTTTTGCCTCAAGAGCCAACGCTGGAATTGGAGGTTCCAAACAATCACAGCTCTCAAGGTCACCGCTCTCTAGAGAAACACCCCTGCTCTTTCCAAATACCCTCGCCCCCGGGAGCCTCTCCTGGGGCCTCTCTGGACCACAGCCATAAAGCCCAGGTCTGACAAATTCATCAAAACCCTCTCTTGACATCCTTTGCACATGATGTTTATAAACAAATACACTCAGTTATTTTGGACAGGAAATTGAGTCCTCTGACATCTAGATCATTAAAGAGCGCTGTCCACCTCGTGAGATCAAAATAAGCGCTAATCAACGACAAGGATGCTTTATTTAATATAAAACCGGTGCTTGGATTGAAGGGCAGGAAGGACACAGGCTTGTTGCCGCCGGTGCTGGCTTCTGATCTCTGCTCTTTCTCAAGTGACGGCTTTGATTTGTGGACACGTTTTAGAGCCTCAACTGTCTGACAGAATAAATTAAACCTTCCTAACAGCCTTCCCTTGATTATCCCAAGTACACGTCATAGATAAAGGTTGTCCTTTCCATCTAAGCTTGAGAAATCATAAAATTGGCCCCATTAAAATAATTAGGAACGAAAAGCTCTGCCCGCGAACGTTATCCGAGAAGATCCTCCTCGGAAACCGCTTCCTTCGCCCGTTATTTCTTTCCAGATAAATGTCTGATATTTGTTCACGTCTGCACAAAAGAAGCGTTTTAAGTATTAGGGAAAAGAGGGAGAGAGGGCAACAAGGAAACAGGTGAGCACAGGGCTCGGGCAGACAGGAGGATGACCCACTCGGACAAAAAGAAAGGAAGGGGAAACGCTTCTCAAATAAGCCGTTTCTTCTCAGCGTGACTCATTTTCAGATCATCATTGTAACCCAATAAACTGATGGTCACTAAAATGATAAGTATGAAGGTTATATAAAAAATGGGAAAGAGGTCGGACGCGGTAGCTCACGCCTGTAATCCTAGCACTCTGGGAGGCCGAGGCGGGCGGATTGCTCAAGGTCAGGAGTTCTAAACCAGCCTGAGCAAGAGCGAGACCCCATCTCTACTATAAATAGAAAGGAATTAATTGGCCAACTAAACATATATAGAAAAAAATTAGCCACGCATGCTGGCGGATGCCTGTAGTCCCAGCCACTTGGGAGGCTGAGGCAGAAGGATCGCTCGAGCCCAGGAGTTTGAGGTTGCTGTGAGCTAGGTTGACGCCACGGCACTCACTCTAGCCCAGGCAACAGAGTGAGACTCTGAAAAAAAAAAAATGGGAAAGAGTCTATAAAATGCAAATGGAAAAGAAAACAATGCATATATAGTCTTACTGTGACTATGAGAAATTACTTATACCTATAGAAAAAGCTCATAAAAGACGATATGACACACAGATACGAGGACAGTAGTCATTTTTCTGTGGGGTGAGGCAGTTACGGTCAGATTTTCTCTTTTCCATTTCTTTATCTGTTATCTCTAATATTTTTACAATGAGGACGTATTGCTTTTTAATTTAACTTAAATTAAAATTGTTTTTATTTTAAAGGTCCAAGCGGCTGAAGACTCCTGATGAGGTGCAAGACACATCACCCCAAAATGTGACAGTAGGTGGTCAGAAGATGCCACCCCAAAATATGCCTCTTCGGCGTAAGGATTATTATTTTGAGAAACTGCAGATATAAAAGTGGCCCTGAAAAGTTGCCCTTTTGTGAGAAAAGTGTTTGTCGATAGGGCAAATCTCCCTTTGTAAGGGTGTCTCCCTCTCTGAACGAAAACAACGTTCAGAAAACCTCAGTGTGGAAGCTTGAAATCTAAGACGCTTTGGGATCCACTCTAGAGATTTATTCGTTTCTCCGGGTTATCCTGAGTATACACAGGAGGTACGTGTTCCAATTTCCGTTTGTTTTGCTCTGTTAATCTGTCTTCCATTGCAGGGGTCTGTTCCAACCGAGAACCGCAGAGGGCAGGGAGACATTGGTTTTTCCTCTCCTACACTCTAAAGTTAGTCTCCAACTTTTTTTGTAGGGAAAATAATGTTCTGAAAACACCGAGTTCACAAAGCCAGGAGAAGAGACGACCCGTCGAGGTTTAGTGTAGCTGCAAACCAGCACTTGCTCATTATGAGTTTTTTAAATTAAACTGGCAAAGGCCACACCTGCTTGGGAGAATTTAGGCAGAAAAAGAGAGAGTAAGGGAACCCAGGAAGGACAGTGGCGAGTAGTCCATTTGCGGCCACTGAGATTTCGTGGATATTCACTCGTAGCGTCATGAAAACTACTGCAGCGGACCACGGTGAGCCCAAATCACTTTGGGAAAACATTCACATCATCAGAAGAAGGGACTCAGCCCTTCCGTTCCCACAGCACCCATCAGCATCGGTCTACACCAGGGTGAGTGGCTTCTCTCAAACTCGGGTAGGTGACACCTGACAGCCTGGAGAGGCAGGACGTATTTATCAACATCTGAGTAAATGTGAGAAAATGTGCTGCTCACGAAACTGAAATATTAACGGCAACAGGTCTAGACCAGGACGGCGGGAGACTGTGTTCAGCTTCTGTCATTTTTATCCTTTGCACTGTCTCCTTGACAACAAAGATGAGAACATCTCTTCAACAGAGATGGTCGGTTCTGACAAAATTAGAGATGTCTCACTTGCCTTTTGGGAAAGTAATCATGCTAAAAGATTGTACTTTTTTTTTTTTTTTGAGACAGAATCTCACTCTGTTGCCCAGGCTAGAGTGCCGTGGCGTCAGCCTAGCTCACAGCAACCTCAAACTCCTGGGCTCAAGCGATCCTTCTGCCTCAGCCTCCCGAGTAGCTGGGACTACACGCATGTGCCACCATGCCTGGCTAATTTTTTCTATATATAT